>JANSTU010013766.1:0-14885 GCA_027564075.1 Bolitophila hybrida | reverse complement strand
TTCAAAATACAAAAAATACATAAAATATCAAATAATTTAATGAAAATTAAGCAAACAAAACGAAATGTTTATATTTCTATAGCTACTTCAATATTTCGTAATTATACAACATTCAAAAAATATATAACGGTTTTTATTGCAATATATATATATATATATACAGTGGCGGACAACAATTTGGAAACGACATGTATTTATTATTTTAATTTTTTTTTTTTATCCTTATAGTTAGTATACACTTTGTTTGCTCAAAATAGCAAATGTTTACTATAACGGTTATTTATTTAAATCGTCATTTGAAAAATCTAATATTGTATCCGAACCGCTATTTTGAAACACAAGATTTGATTTAATGAGATTTTTCATGAATTTTATAATAAAATCGTATTTTTAGGTAAACTTTTTTTAATTTTTGACGGCCTGTCACCTCCATAAGTTTGGTCATTGTGGCTGCATTGATTTGATCTATTTTAAAATAGTTTCGAATTTAAAAATATATTGTTTCCAATTTGTTGTCCGCCACCGATCTAATGACCAATTTCCGGCATGCAATAAATAAAAAATCATATTTTATCATTATAATAATTGCTATCAATAAATTGTAACAAAACTTTTTTTTTTATAGAAAATACACCTGATGATGACTGATATAATTAAATCCAGCGAAAACACGCCGAGACCATTTTTTCATTATTATTCTTTCCCAAAATCTCGACAATTACATCATTAAAAAATCTCGTTCGTATACAATTATATTACACGCTAAATTTACATAAGTACCCAGGAACACTCACATAAATAAAAAAATACACACACACACACACGTATACACCAGCGCACTTATCGAAAATGCTCGATGTTGTGTAACCCATCCGGACAACGATCTCTCGGGCGCACACACACATACACACTTGATTAGATATATCACGCATCCGTGTAATGATCTTGCGTACTCAACGAATGAAACGTTGTGAATCGTTTGTTGTCCAAATGAAATGTCATTAAAATAATTACATCGATTTTTGACAGAGAATTTCTATGCGTGTAGGTATATGTGAGTGTGTGTGTGTGCGTGTTTCACATAGATCAGCCACAAAACTACGATCGACAACAACGAACAAAAAAACTTTTACCGAATCGATTATATTCTGGTCCATGTTGTTTTGAAAATTGAGTAAATTTGATTGTAAGCGGCGCAAGATATCGATCGCGTGCCTGCATTTTTAGTGATCGAGCTTCTTTCATTTATATGGTTCTATTCGAAAGATCATCATATTCTAGATCGTGAACTCCCGAATGCGCTCGACGATCGCATGACTTGCGTAAAACAACTATGTAATTCATTCAATTTCGATAATATTGTATATATTATATTGAATTGTATATGCACGCATGATCGCAGGCCAATCGTGGCAATCGACGTGATCGCTCGCACTGCGGCACTCGCACTCGATCAATCAGTAAATTGATTCTGAAATGACTTCTGTAGTGGCTACTTCCAAAAAAAAACTAATTCACGAAAAAAAAACTCAAATCGGGTAGCTCTGTGCGAGCACACACAGTGAATTATGCCTGTTACAAACGCCTTGTTTTTTGTGTACCACTCCAAAGATACTGATCGCATTAATTTTAATGGTGTAATAACAGTTACCGGGGCCTCTTTGAATATTTGTAGCAACTTAGCAGACGCACACTTGTACTGGTAATAAGCGATCAGTTTGTTTTTTTACTCATCTAAATGATCAATTAGAACGATCGTGTCTCGTGTGTACGAGCAGCAGTAGCAAAGTATGCGCAGTTATTGTTCAATGAATTGTCTGCGCTTTCATGGTGAATTTATATAGAAAATTACGAATGCAACAAAACGTGTTTATGTCGAGGAGGGTTGAAGAAAGGACGTCGCAAAACATACACACGCACATAAAACTGACCGTTTCGCACATGAATAGGGTCCTAATACATTTTCTTGTTCATTGAAATACGCATAAGTCGTCGATCACTCGCTTGCTCTCGCTTGTAGATTGCGTATAAATATATTATACAATCTAAGAAATGTATATAGACGCATGTTATGTATATCAGATTAAAAAGGGAACGGGTCAGAGGTCTTCAACCGCTCGCCGAGTATACGGAGAGATATGCTAGCGCGATTTACGACACAAGGGTGTACATTTTCTATTATCAGAATTCAAGATATGGAAATTTTGAGCGAGCACATTTTGGTCTGAGTGTGTTTGAGCATGACGATTAAGATTAAGTTCTATTTTATTTGTATATTATAAACATACATATATGCTTATACAGCTATATACACACACACACACACGCATTTACCGGGATTTCAAAGTACAGATAACGAAGGTCTACCCTCTGATGATACAGCAAATATTGAGAAATATATATGCGTATATATTTGGGATTTGCGAGAAGCCAATTCAATAAGGGTAATTAATTGTCTGGCGCAGATGGACGGTTTAAGACGAAGTATTTGTTACTGCATTATTTTAGATTGGAATTTAATTTAAATTTCAGACAATATTAAAAAAAACAAGTATTCTGCAATCTTTGGCATAATTACAAGCTTTTATATATTTTAGTAAAATTAGCAAATTCCTGCTAATAATTTGTTTACTTCTTCATCTCCTTTGTTCCTGTTTCGTCTTCATACACATTTTTATCTTTATTGTTCATTCTTTTTTGTCAATTTTTCACTGTTAATTTCTCAGTCCAATTCTTCTTTCTTTATGCTGTTTGCCTAATATTTTATAAGATTTTTCTTCATTCTTTATATGTTAGTTGTTTGTATATTGTTATCTTTTGTTTATTCTATATTTTTTTTATTTATTTTTTTGTTTTTCTTTATCTTCATTCTTCAATTTTAATTCTTCATTGGTCATTCTTTATCTTCCTAATTCATGCTTTATTGTTTATTTTTTATTGTTCATTCTATATTTATCTTCTTAATTTTTCATAGTCGTTTTTTTATTATTATTTGTTCATTATTTTGCAATGTCCATAGTTATTTTTTTAAATTTTATAATTCTTATTTTTTCTTTCTTCGTTATTATGTTATATTCAATTTTTAATTATTAATTCTCTATTAATCTATTTTCATATTTCGTTTTTAATTCATCATTCATTCATTCGGGCACTAATTATTCGTTATTTTACAATATTCATTAAAAATATAAAAAAAAATTTAGTAGTAATATTTTTAAAAATGTAATCAGATTTTTTTTTCATTTTCATAGCAAACAGTATTTTTTGCAAATTTTTACCAGTAAAAAGTCATTTATTAGGACTTAATCCTTGAGTTATACATACAATTATCCTCACTGCACCTGCACCAAAAATCACCACACATATTCTCTGCAATTCATAACCCAATACATTCCCATCGGCAAACACAATAATAGCCAATTTCCAATTCTCCCGCAAATCTAATCAGCGTTCACAATGGCACCGATAAAATCAATCCAGTTGTGTGACAATCCGCATCACACATACTCACAGACACATACACGCATCCAATCACAACAACAATAGCTCACACAAAGATTACGCATTTGCCCAAGCTCGAGCTTGCCCGACCGAATGTCTCTCCTATTCATTATTCTTAGGTAAACTACACGAATTTGTGAATAAGAGATTGCAATTTTCGAAACTACATACAATTTCTGTCCGTCAGAACCCGCGTCAGTGGGTCCATCATACATAAATGATGTTGCCCTGACGCAAGCGCACGCTCGCGTACTTTTGTGTATAATCGCTCACAAAAGATCGTTCACGTTTTGTGAATGCGCCCGTAAGAATCACGCCGGCTTCTTCTCTACCTGCATGTATGTAAGATTGCGCGTGAGTACTACACGTTTTTTTCCCACGTTTCACGAACCGAAAAACCGGTATGTGTGTGTTTGTATATATAAGTGTGTGTGTGTGTGTGTTTGAAATATCGATGTAAATGATTGTGTGTGTGTGTGTAAGTTATAATGTGTATAGGTGCAGAATTCGAGACGCAGGAACCGCGAATGATCGCTATTTTCTTAATACAGAAATATTGTACCTCAATATGTATAAATTTATATCGTATTATATTACTATAAATATTTTCGTGGCAAAGTATTTATTCAGATATCGCTGAATTTAGTTTTTGTTTTATAAGAAATAAGTCGCATGCGTGTATATATTTCTAAATTTGACAGTCGCTCCGTGCCGCACATCTGCAAAGACGTTTCGGGGGTAACACGCACACCAAACACATGAGCGCAAAGATATTATTTAAATGTTCGACGGAAACAATTATGATATAATAACAAAGCCACTCAGATTGAGGTAATCACGCCAGTGGATCACGCAGGTCTTATAAATACACACATACTCACAGTCTTACATTGTCTTCAATTTTATATAAAAGTTTTTCAGTGGTTCGTCGCTTATTGAAATCTTTTGTATAATACACAAAAGACATTCAATAAGCTACTTCTATTAACAACTAATAAGCAAGGTTTTAGTGGATGTTTTATTTAGTTATAATAAAAATGTGTTTTTTATATTATTTAAATATATTTATTTTTTACTTAATTGATTAAATTTATATGTAAAAGCTCTCTAATAAAATTTTGCTAAAGCTAGATAAAATAATCGAACTATCCCATTCTTCCCAAAAATAATTAATATAAATGGAGAAATGGCTGGAGAGAAGGACATTGAAATCATCAGGCTAAAAGTAGTAAGCGATCTAAATACCCATCAACCTGACAAAAACAACGATGGCAGTAGTTTGAAATGATGAATCCTGGAATCTCGGTCACAAAATAGAGTTTAAAAAATGGATAAATCTACAGGTTGATTCAGCATAACGTTTACCCCCGATTTGTTATGGCCATAGTAAGATTTGCCATTTTTTGCTTCAAGAAGAGATGTGTGCTTCCAGTGCAGCTACACCATTCAAATTTATTGGCGTTTAGGTTTTAATCCCATTACCTCATTGAAATTTAAGCCTAACAGTTATTTGCCTTTTTTCAGAAGCCACACGCCGCGCCACTTTTTAGATAACAATAATCGATTTGCATATACCGTGCTTATTCACTGTTTTTATTGTATTTTATAGGTAGTTAAAAAAATAAAACAAGACAAAAAATCCAATTATAAAAACCATTCATCGTTAAATTAGATAAAACTACTGTTAAACGTGTACGCTTACAAACACACAGACACAATTCGAGTGCGTCAAACATATGCGACAAACAAATCAACAGACCTTAAATACTATAAATACTCTGACTACAAGAACAAGCAGAGTCAAAAAAAAAAAAAAACTGAGCACGCGCGCTTCCCACACACAGAAACACAAACCTAACATGAAAAAAACTGATTTATTTTTATAGTGCTAATGAAAGGTAATGTTTTATTTGTATTTTTTAGTTTGTTTCTGTGTGAGGTGGAATATCGATGTTGTACGAGATAAGGTATAAAAGCTTGCGGTCATATTCGATCAAACAAACAAATAACAAAAAATACAAAGAGAGAGAGGACAAAAAATACAAGATATGTAAATATGCGTGCTCGCGCCCGGACCTTCCTCACACCCGCTGGCCGCGCGAGCACACTCTGCCTTTAAAGAAATGGCCAGATGGACAGCGCGATGGGAAATAAAATGTTTTTTTCTCTCCCGAGACGATCGTTTCCGAAAACAATTTTTTTGTATGTGATTTCGTCGATTTATCATCGAACCTGTGTGTATCGATTTGACACCTTATGTTCAATACATACGAATTGGATACGGTCAACACCAGAGACCCTATTATTATGAGACGTTTGTTGAGAAACATACTAGTTTTTAAAGGGGTTGGACGTGTGCGAACCACACATCGTGACCACACCGAACATGCAATGTAATTTTTGAATTTGTATTTTATAATTTATGCAAATTAGCAAATGAACCTGATTGCCAAAAACACACATGCGGGGCCGCAATGAAGCTGCGACTAACCGACCTCTATGTTTACTGACTTACACTGCGTCTATAATCATTTTTTTTGTGTAATAAGACCCACACACAAGGTATAAAAAACGTAAAAGAAAGTTTACGGCTAATTATTGTTTAAAAATACATATGCGCACACGCTCACATTCGTCGGGATTTTGACAATATATTGTGCAAACAGAGCACAGGTAATTTAACGCCCCGCTAAATTGGTTCAGTGCGCAGACTCTGTGTTTATGTTGAATTCACTCATATTATTATCACATAATTCGGTGAACGCGATAACGCTGAGGCCTCGGGTACTTTGGATGGTTGTATAGTAATGATCTCGTGACATGCATGCCTTCGAGACATAAGCGCAGAATTGTTTTTTGCGATGGCAATACACTTGTCGCTTAATAATTTGTTGGTGAAAAATTACAGACAAAATTATCTTTTACTATTAATTCATCGACATAATCCGAAAAAGGATAATACTTATTAAGTCCCTTTTGCCTTTTAGGGGGGGGGGTAAGTTTTTTTATTGTAAACACAAAAAAGGAAAATAAAAACAAAATTCGTCTTAGTATTTATATTTATATTTCTGGCCTAGTAATGAAAAAACAAATATGTAAAATCAAAAATGCATTTATTGGGTTGTTTTTTCTCAATTCACCGAAAACTTATGGCAAAGCAATGGTCGTATACCACGCTGAATTGACGATCTTTTGATTTTCTAGTTCTATTTTTTTTATCATTTCTCGCCACCAATCGACGCGCGCCTTTTTTTTCGTAAATGTAATAATTGTAATAATTCCATTTTTTTTCTAACACAAAATTGTGAACCTACTGTAAACACAACAGTTATCAATCGTATGACAAAACGTGATCGTTTATACCTGGCAACACTAGTAGTGCCATTGGCCAGAAATATAAGTAGTGCCCCTCGTATTTAAGTAGGCAAATGGATTATTAACCATTTGGCTTACAAAATGGAAAGGTTACACATTGTTAAATTGTGTTTGTGGAATTCCAATGACGATGTCCGCAAACTTATTGAAGAGCTTCAAAACTTGAGGTTATTCCAAAAGTTTTGCTCTGCCATAAGGGTCATAGCTCTTGAAAAAAGAGGTGGTCCTTTTTGGTGCAAGTGCCAAGCCCCAAAAAAAGAAACTAGTTCGATACGAAGTCGTTCAGAGTGTTTTCAAGAACACGTTCTTCCACGCATCAAAGCTAACCATTCTGCAGATCTGCATATTTTTTAATCTTTGGGTTGTCAATGTTCCGCAGAAGGCAATTGGGAAGCACTGCGTCGAAGATTTATGATTCGATGTTCGGAAAGCGCAAATACCACTTTGGCCATCGTGTGGAAGGACAGAGGGGATTTGGAGACGTGGAGTGGGAATCCGGCGTTTGCTTTATGATTCCAGTCGAGAAACGCGATAAGGACACGTTGCTGCCAATCATTAAGGACTGGATTCTGTAAACTAAACCATCTAGATCCTTTCCATGAATTCATGAAGTCCGCTGGCAGACTATATGATCCCAACAAGCCTGTTGAGTTATCTGAATCTGAAGACTTTTCTTAGATGAATAAAAAGTCCTTTTCAAGCTATACTGAACATTTGCTTTTCGTTAAACATTTTAAACATCGATACCTTCCTCTAAATCATTTTCAATGATAAAATAAATGAGAATAGTCGACAAAAAATATATACATCCTTAAGGCCTCCTCAGACGTTACGAGTGCCAAAGCACACTTCTCGTGCTGCATCTGCGAGTGCTGTGAGTACAGTATTGAGGAGGCGAAATTTTGCAAAGTTCTTGCCAAACACTCCGAAAGGGTGCTCTCTTCACCAGCCCATACAACCGAACAACATTATGAACTGAACTCTGATATTGCACAACAATCCCAAAGAGTGCTCCCGCAGTTCCCTTTTTTTTGTGGCAAAATGACCAGTGCTTACTGTTCTGTTCACATTTTTCGGTGGTATTCCGTGCTTGGAAATTGGAACTACTTTTCTACTACTTTCCAGGCAGCCGATGTTGTAGCAGTGGTTAAACAGCATCTATATCCGTATACATTTCTTGGACAGTTTCTTGATCACTATCATTGGGATGTTGTCAGCGCGGGCTCGGATGATGTTGCGCAGGCTTTTATAGTTGACCAGGTGGTGTTCTAAAAAGAAATTAAGTGAAGGATTGGCTGTCATAGAATTGCTGTAGAGTGCTACTGGAGCAAAGGTCCAGTGTCTCCTAGGTGTTCGTCGATGAATTTGTATTACAGGAAACTGTGATTGAAGAGATGGGCTCAGATTGGTAAGCAAATTCGGAGGGACCACCAGATCCTCATTTATAAGGAATAAGTCCAGGAATGATGACTAGGTATCAATTGAGGTTGTTCCAGTGTCCGTGCATTGTGTTGAAGTCGCTACCCATGATTAGTGAGCAATTTCCAAAGTTGGCACAGGCGCTCCTTTTTGAAATCTGTATACGCTGAAACAAAAAGAAAAGACTTGTTAGTGTCTGTTTTGACCAGAATTGCCGTAGTTTCAAGGGAACACAGATTCCGGGCAGAGGTTTCAATTGGAGTTGCCGCGATGTGACTTCTTGGTAAAATACCAGTGCCTCTTTGGTATCGTTTCTTGTCTGTATGGAAAAAATGTAGTTTCTAAACGCTACATTGTTACGGGGAAGGAGGTTGGTTTCGGAAATTAGGACTATGTCGGGATGGTGATAGGAAAGGAGGGTATCCATCTCAACTCTCTTATTTAAAGAAATCAAAGATCGGTGCAAATCATTGCGTAATACGGATTTTCTGCAGCACGTTCCCAAATTGCTCTTCGATTGCCCACATTTTACTCACTCGATGTCCAGGTGATTTTATTGCCGCGCATGTGGTAAACCTGCGACTTTGAAAACCCCTACATCCCTTCCCCTCTCCATTAAAATATTTACCATCGCTCTAGCTTAGTTCGCCTGCTGTGTCGTATTGAGTAGACGTGTGTTGGTGGTGCTCGTCACAAAAATGGAGAAACGAAATCAAGAGTAACCCGTCGCGATAAAATTTTACGCGAATTGGGAGAAACAGCTTTGGAAACGTATGCTAAAATTGTAAAAGTGCATGGTGATAGTGCTCTTAGTCGTGCACAGGTGTTTCGAATTCATAAAGAGTTTAAGGAGGGCCGTGAAAGCGTGGAAGACGAGGCGCGGAGCGTGAGACAAGTCGAGGTGCGAACTGACGCGAATGTGCCACCTAATCCATGAAAATAGACGTTTAACAGTTCGAATGTTGGCCTCGGAAGTGGGTATGAACCGTGAAACAGTCAGAAAAATTTTAACCGACGATCTTGGGATGAACAAGTTGTGCACGAAGATGGTTCCCAAGAACTTTTCTGAGGAGCAAAAGCAGCATCGAATGACCGTCGCAGTTATTACAGGCGATGAGAGCTACTTGTTTTCAATACGACCCAGAAACCAAACGCCAAAGCTCACAATGGTTGTCACCGCACAAGTACACGAAAGATTGCGAACACGAGTCAATAGGGTGAGCCCAGACATCGCTCGTAACTGGATCCTTCATCACGACAACGCGCCGTGACACACTAAACTCAGCGTGTCTTAGTATTTTTCCTCTAAAGGGATCGATATGTCACCCTGTGACTATTTTTGTTCCCTTGAACAAAATTAGTGTTCAAAAGAATCCATTTTGAGCCGATTACGGACATCCAGGCGGTCGTGACGAGGGTACTCGCGGACATCTCAGTCGAAGCGGTACACAAATGTTACGAAGCATAGAAAACGCGCTGGAATCGTTGTAAAGCTACCCAAGGGGACTACTTTGAAGAGGATGGACAGGCTAGATCGCAGCACCGTTTGGTGATCGTCGATACAGCAGAGACCACTAGTTATCTAAAATGTAGATCAGACCATAAGATGCTATAATTGATTTTATGATAAACTATTTGTGTACAATGGTACAGTGAAAATTCCATCAATCAGAATCAATCCAATTCAAAGCCTCCGTAAGAATTCAATAAATGATTTTTATGCGGTCGTGATAATGTCCATAGAATTTATGTATATAGCTTCTTAAATCACGATATCTCAAAGATCAAATCACGGCCAAACACAAACACACACACAAATATGGACGCACTAACACACAGACGACAAAACACGCTCGCTCGCATTAAACAACAACAACAAAAAAGAAAGAAAAAAATCGAATAGCTTAATAGAAATCAACGTTATTATGAAGATGGAAAATATATGTATAAATAAATATAAAATAGCTGTACACGCGCACTGCATGTAGCTGCCTTACAAATAGCCATTTTTTGAGCCCTCGGGCAATCGCGTTTTTTACATGGTCCGAAATCTTGTTTTGGGGCAATGCGAGCGCGCACACGTCGTCTTTAGAATGGACCCAGCGCAATTGTGTACATATATGTATGTGTGTGTGTGTGTCGGTCGCTTGTCTATTATTTCAGACCTCTAATCTGCACCGTGCGCGCAACACACTTTTTTTTGTGTATATATAATAGTAGTAGTAGTTAGTGCTGTTGCCGGTGATTGTTGTTGTAATGTACCATGTTCGTCAAATTACAAACACGAAAATTCATTATTTAATTTTTGACTGTGTAATAAAGTTGGTGATGGTGGTTGTGTTGTTGTTGTTGTTATATGTATACAGTTGCGAAGGACGCTGAGTTTGTAATTATAAATGTATTAATCATGTTACTGTTGAAATACATTATATATATATATACCTACAAGCGCACACACACACACGTACAATTATACTATCTAGCCACTGGCCAAAGTTCAATTATATATATATCTTCAAGTATATATTATCTAGGCAATGCGATTAGTGGTTGTGTTTTGTCCGTAATTTGAACGTGATGAAAAATTATTCCCAAATGATGGATTCGAAGAAAAAAAAACAGCGTTGCACACCTTCAATAAGAAAAATCTCGTTAACGTCGAGTTCGAGCATTTAAATAATCGATATGCTCTGGCAACTCAGTTTGTGTACATAACCGCCCACGCCGAAAGTTCATATGCGAAGGTAAATTCTATTATTTCGTCTTCACCCAGGAACGCCAAATGTGTGAAAACTGTTTTAAGTAAACAAGTGCAAAGAAACAATTCAACTGTCCATACAGAACAAACAATTTTGGAATATTTATGTGATAAATAAAGGTCTATCTCTCACACCTTCCGTATACACACACACACACACATATTTATATATACCACACGCATGCCTAATAAATATTGTGCATAATTAATTGACACACGCACACAAACAAACAAAAAGTACATAAATATTTTAAGATAAAGTCAAACGTTCACACTTGCTTCTGTTGACCGCGGCCGGACACGCGCTACAATTTATGTAAAGTGAGTTTTTGTCGTGAAAATTGTTGTGATTTTTTTCATCAGAACTTTCCAGATGTTGTTTTTTGCCCAATGCTTCGAATTTGTAAAGCATGTTTTCATTCATCGTCGTTTTCATTCACTGATAACGGGCTCAAGCATTTCTGATCTCTTTTACTATATTATCAGTACATATTTATTTCGTATTTCCCCTGATTAAACGAAATTAAGCGTGCGCTGATAACCTTTTGCCCAAATTTATGGTCAAAGAGTGCGACGACGCATATATTTTATTTGTGATTAGCGTTTAGTTTCTTAAGATATGTGGCTCATGAACTTGTATTTAAATAGCATCAGCTCAGAAGAACGTATAATTCTGTTTTCAATGAATTAATAATTGAGAAATAACGATGGTCGTACACAATGACCAAATTTTTATATACGGTCGTTATAAACTTCAATGCGGATAATAAAATACCTGAAGATCCGATCAAATAAAGGTACGACTATAAATATATATATATATGTATTGTATGTTTATAGAGTATTTACGTGTGTGACCGCATCATACCATCAAATAAATGAACTTTTATGGATGTTTTATTGATAGGAATTATCATAATAAATAACCGTTATTGCCGGACTTAAGTCTGAGTCTTTGAATTTGGATGATGAATGTGAATAACTTTCGGTATTGTGATGTGTTACGTATAAATGATGATTTTTTATTTTATTTTGGACATTTATGTCTAAGCTTTGTCGGTATTGTCGGTTTGTCGCGACATAGATTGGATTTTGTCGTCTATAAGTACATTTTCTATAAAACATAGACGGACATTTTTCGGTGCGTTTGGTGCGATAAGTACAAAAGTGCAGGTAGCTATGTTTATAGTTTTAAATTATTTAATTGCCCAACGTTAAGTTAAGTTAAATTATATAATGTTTATTATTATTATCTTCTTTGATATTTGATATCTTTTAACTTTTTTTTGTTGGAGATCGTTAAAGATATTTTAAACATTCATTATTGTCAATATCCGTGAACAATAATTGAAAATTAATAATTATTTATTATTACAGACATCCTTATGACCGCCGATGCCCATACCACGAAAAGAGATAATATACGAGCATATTCTCCCATTTATAGCTTGTATTTACCTTCTACAGAGCTGTATATGACATACTGACATTTTTTTAATTTAAAAAAATTATAAATAAATAACTATTTTATTATATTTATGTAATTTCCACGATTTACATTTTTTCATGGCAGCACTGGTGCATTCTCATCGTGTGAAGGACATCTATCCGGGTGTAATCCAATACGCCTGGCATATCGCGCGTGGCTGCCCCATCATAACATCATCGCCGTACCCAATTTTACATATATTTCAATAGGCATACAGTTTGTGTATAGCATATATAAATACACTGGTTCAACCCGTTGAAGCCAAAAACTGAAATTAAGTCACATGAGATTAATTAAAAAAAAAAAACTGTATATGATGTTGACCTCATTCTACGACCTGGGAGGTCGCGAGCCATACGCGTGTGCAATGATATATATTCAACACAGATTAGTTTTCAATTACTTCGAAGAGCCAGGGCTCCGATGAGCACTGAGAATCTTCTGAATGAATAGAGGATCTTGTACGGTTTCACTGTGTTCACTAGAAATGACTCGTCGTCGAATAGAAATCGATGTGCCGCAAAGGTATATTTTTGGCATCCAATGTTGTTTGTGCCTATATCAATTTACCGCACCTGATGGTACACGCGCGGGCGCAAACTCAACAGATTTGCACATGATTTTTTGGGATTTGGTGACAACATATGGTTTTGTTAGGTATGCATTTTCATTTATATTATTTTGATTTTTTATACGCATATATTGAAATAATTTGCTTTCGGAAGTTTTTACCTTTTTTTATTACTATACTGTAAAAAAACTCAACAAATTTTACTAGTAAACAAAAAAATTAAAAAATTACTAGTAAACAAAAAAAACAAACGTTTTTTACTAGTAATCAAAATAATCAATGATTTTTACTAGTAAACAAAAAAAATCAACGATTTTCGTAAACAAAAAAATAAACAATTTTTACTAGTAAACAAAAAAAATCAACAATTTATACTAGTAAACAAAAAAATCAACAATTTTTACTAGTAAATACAAAAAAAATTAACAATTTTTACTAATAAACAAAAAAAACAAGATTTTTTACTAGTAAACAAAAAAATACAACGATTTTTACTAATAAACAAAAAAAAACAATTTTTACTAATAAACAAAAAAAACAACAATTTTTACTAGTAAACCAAAAAAAAACAAGAATTTTTACTAGTAAACAAAAAAATCAACAATTTTTACTAGTAAACTAAAAAAAATCAACAATTTTTACTAGTAAACAAAAAAATCAACAATTTTTACTAGTAAACAAAAAAATCAACAATTTAATTTTTAGTAGTAAAAAAATTCAACGATTTTTACTAGTAAAAAAACTCTCCGATTTTTACTAGTAAAAAACTCACCGATTTTTACTAGTAAAAAAACTCAACGACTTTTACTAGTAATAAAAAAAAAATCAACAATTTTTACGAGTAAACAAAAAAATAAAAAAAAAATACTAGTAAACAAAAAAAACAAACGTTTTTTACTAGTAAACAAAATAATCAGCGATTTTTACTAGTGAAAAAAATCAACGATTTTTACTAGTAAACAAAAAAATCAACAATTTTTACTAGTAAACATAAAAATCAACAATTTTTACTAGTATACAAAAAAAAACAACGATTTTTACTAGTAAAAAAAATCAACAATTTTTACTAGTAAACAAAAAAATCAACGATTTTTACTAGTAAAAAAAATCAACAATTTTTACTAGTAAACAAAAAAAATCAACGATTTTTACTAGTAAATACAACAAAAATCAACAATTTTTACTAATAAACAAGAATTTTTACTAGTAAACAAAAAAATCAACGATTTTTACTAGTAAACAAAAAAATCAACAATTTTTAGTAGTAAACAAAAAAAAAAAGAATTTTTATTAGTAAACAAAAAAAATCAACAATTTTTACTAGTAAACAAAAAAAACAACAATTTTTACTAGTAAACAAAAAAAGTCAACGATTTTTACTAGTAAATAACAAAAAATTGACAATTTTTACTAATAGACCAAAAAAACAAGAATTTTTACTAGTAAACACAAAAAAATCAACGATTTTTACTAGTAAAAAACTCAACGATTTTTACTAGTAAACAACTCAACGATTTTTACATGTAAAAAACTCAACGATTTTTATTAGTAAAAAACTCAACGATTTGTACTAGTAAAAAAACACCGATTTTTACTAGTAAAAATCTCAACGATTTTTACTAGTAAAAAAACTCAACGATTTTTACTAGTAAAAAAACTCAACGATTTATACTAGTAAAAAAACTCAACGATTTTTACTAGTAAAAAAACTCAACGATTTTTACTAGTAAAAAAACTCAACGATTTTTACTAGTAAAAAAACTCAACGATTT
>JANSTU010013755.1:0-14892 GCA_027564075.1 Bolitophila hybrida | reverse complement strand
ATTAATAAAAAATATCAATGTATGCTCATTTGATCGCATTTTTAAAAACGTACCAATAGATGGCCCACCCTTTATATATATATTAAAATTTAAAAACATAATAAATGTTCAATCAAGTTATCGTTGATTTAATTAACAAAACGATCAAAAATTAAGAGTAGACCTATACTAGTTTCGGTGTTACGCAATTCAGGGTTTGTTCGGGTTTGTCCGTTTGTTAATAAAAAAAATAAATTAAAATGTATTTGAATTGTAATAAAAAGCAACAGAAATTAGTAATATGTAATACTTATTTGAAAACAGTCAGAGCAACATGACTTGTTTGTTTTTAGTATTTTCATATTATAACCTTAAAATAAATTTGGTAATTCTATTCTTGGGATTACCCCGCCCATCAAGCTATGCACCTTTCTTCATCCACCATAACCTCGCCACTTGAATTTCTACACAAAAAATTGTTGTTGACTATAACCAATCCTTACGTTCTTTACTTTTTAGTAAAGTTCGGTAAATATTTTAAAATATATACTTTTTAAACTTAAAATAATGCCATACACATAAAAACATCAGAAAATTCAAATTATGTGCTAGATCTGAATTCTTTGGTTTTTAGTGTAATTTTTATGGTAATTATATCAAAAACGAATATTTTATAATAATGGTATAAAAATATGTATTAAAATTATTTATAATGTAAATAATTGTGTAAACAAAAAGAGCAGCAATTCCACTAAATTAAACAATGATGTATTCGGCCGCTTTGCGAAAACATATTGTTATATTCGGATGTACTAACGTATTGTACATTGGGATAAAACGGTGATCACAAGATACCACATAACCATTCTTTGGAAACATTTAATCGGACATTAATAAATATATATGTATAAGCCAATGACAGACATTTTGGTGGTTGTGCTGTGTGGTATTTTTCGTCAAACGCTTACAGTAATCCCGTCCTCATTATGGCGTAGCGTGCATACATTGAAATTAACTACGAACAACATGCGCGTTTAAATTCACAATGACCCATCTGCTGCACGATTTTCGATACAATTACTTGATATTGGTATTGGGATAATTGGATAATAGCTAGGCTATTAACTCATAGATGATTTCTGTATTATTGAGCCATCAAGAAATGTATTATTTGAAAAAATGTTTCCAAATCTTCAAGCTAATTTCAACAATCATCAGTGGTGCTAATATATAAGTAGAATTTAAAGTTAGATAGACAGTCAAGATTTTACATTTCATGCAATGGATGCAGTAGTTGTCGAAAAAGATATGGAGTAAAAAAACATTTTAACATAAAAACATATTTTTAAGTAAAACAGCGTTTGCCGACTCAACTAGTAAAGGGTGGGCCATTTTTTGGTTCGCTTTTGAAATACGTGCTGACGACGCTAGCGCCATAAATTGATGACAGTAATTTAGTCGATGTGTGTTGACCGAAATGGCTTGAAATTTTCGCATAAAATTCGGAAGAAATGAAACGCCTACCGAACGCGGATTTCGGCGCAGAAGTCAACAAGTTGACGCTTCCCGAACCACTCTGAGGAGGATTCTCCACGAAAATCTCTGAGTTGGCTTTGAATACGTTAAACGATGACCTTAATTTTGTAAGAAAAATCATTTCCATTTCCGGCTATGTTAGAATATTCATCTCGGTGAACTCTGGTTTCAACAAGACAGCGCTACGTGCCACACTGACGCCGTAGTATCAATCTTTTATGCAGATTGAACAGATTCAACAACCGTGTGATCAGCCGTTTTGGTGGTTTAATTGAAATTAATCATCTCGCAGCTTAGATTTAACGCCGCTGGACTTTATTCTGTGCGTTGCAAATTGGTGTTCCCGGATGACTTACTGCCGAGCCTGTCGCAGCCAACATATTGAAATAATACTCCACATATAAACGGAAGGTCCACACTTTCAAATAAAGCAGAATTCGTTCAATAAAAACTAGATCAAATGCGGGTTATATATCATCTAATTGTTTGTGCTGTGTTACTCTTATTGGAGCTACTGTGCCACAATGCCCTGATGTGACTCTAACATCATTGCAGGGAAAAAGGGCATATTTTTCAGATATCTCTATGCACCGTGATCTATCTTGCTATTTATATTCGGAATCGTGAACCATTAACGCCATTATATACACTTATTTTTTCTATAAAGTGTGTAATAAACTATTTTAGAAATAGCAAGAAGAACCTACTGATGTAAAGTGCTACATTCGAAAAACACATCTACTGCCGGGATCGAACCGGCGACCTAAAATAAGTTTATATATATATAATATATATATATACTCGTATACATAACATTTTAATTCATCTTGTACAATAATGTATAGGTATAGCATGTCGAGAAGACAAGAACAACATAACAACAAAACATTATGTCTGAACGTATTCTTATCCTGTTGAGACCTCTACATCTACACACATGCGTATATACAATATATACACATTTAACATATAACCAACCATGTGTTGCCTGATAAACACTCATAAAAGTACTCCATGGAACATATTAAATATAAATATATACATAGTCTATTGTTGTACAAAATAGTAATATGATGTCCTACACAGCAAGAAATATAATTAAAATTGGTCATTATTGGCATGCGAAGAAAACAAAAATAGTATATTATACACAATACATATCCTGGCGTATGATATGAGTAGGAGGGTGCATTGTGTTAACATCGTATCTCCGTATATAACATATACGGTTCGAGACAACACGTATTAATTCCGCAGTACATCAAAGAACATTGGGACGAACCCTGACACGCTGGCCACGTCACTTCGAATGAAATAATATTCAGCCCGAATGGAGACTGGGCTTTATTTGTTATATTATATGTTATGTACTTGTACATATATATACATTGTACATGTTTGCGTGTTTGCTTAGGTAAACGATGCATATATGTATATGAGTACTTGTATATGTGGGAGCGATTGCATCAGTCGTGCAGCTGTACACTAAATGAGCATTCATTTATTAAATACACCCTGCAGCTTGCGCAGCACGATCTTAGGATTAGATCAACCACATAGATACTGGAACATATAATGTGATGTACATTAAATGCTAATCTATACTTTTGTATACAATGTGTTTATTATATATTATGTTCAATATTTTGTTACATATTAATCGGAAGATATGTACATATTTTGTTAGAGTATAGTAAGGTGGAATATTATTTGATCATGAATATAAAAGTTGTTTAAGCATTCATTTTAATTATTAGGAATTAAGTATAATTATTCTGAACCAGAGAAACGAATCGGATTAAATTTAAAGTATTTAAAACACAAACCACAACTAGTGTGGATTTTTACACTCCGAACTTTGATAATAAAGTCTACTGCTGTTATATTACAAGATAAAGACATTCAATTTAGTCGTCTTCAACGTGTAGTTTCTCTTCATAATTATGGCACTCCATTAGCCGTGGACTCAAACAAGTCGAACAAAATGTGCAGTGATGTTTGGGTTGACTCACTGGTTTTCTGAGGCTTTATTTGTTTAACGTGCCTTGCCAAACGATTAATTCTACCAAAACATCATTTTATATGAGTTTGGCTTTTCGAAAGTCGGACCAGATAAATAATTGTACTTATATTTCGTCCGCCAAATAAACCTTGAGCTGGTGACAACATCGTGTTGCCTTTTGGTGCAGACCGATAGTTTTGCAGGAATGTTTGTAAAGCTTCAAATGTAACCTCTTCTCCCTATGATGTAAGAGAACGCGTAAATATGTCAACAAATCTTTCAGCTCTCCCATTCGACTGAGGATGGGGCGGAAGCGAACGAATACGGTGTACACTATATACTTTTGGAAAAAATCCACAAACACAGTTCATGTGATCTGAAACCATTTGGTTTACAAAAAAAGCTTACGAAGTAAGTAAGGACTCTTCGAGAAGAAATCAACAATGAAATTGAAGAAATCTTTAAAAGTTTCGTTAATGTCAAATGAAATGAAAATCATACACTAAAACTGGTCTACATTTAATGCGGAAAGCATAGCTCACAAAATGGTAATTTTGATTTTTTTATATCGGACACTGAAAATCAAAGTTAAATTACTGGGGTTTATTTTCAAAACCCTCACACATGGTATTTAAAAAATCGGTTTTAATTGGTACATGCCAACCAATATTTAATCATAACTTTGTCAATATTTGTATTAGAACACTTACACTTGTACAAATCAAAACCAATTCCACAATTAATGTAAAAAAGTACATGGATTAAATTTAAGTTTAAGCATTTTTTAGTTTTTATCGCTTCTTTTAAATTATGTTACCATTATGTATAGAACAAAAAAAATAGAAAAACTATCCTAACATCTGTTTTTTGTACTTTTTAAAGATTATATTTTGTATATATTATGTTCATACATTTGCCATACAAATTAATACTCGAAGCTCTATTTCATAGATTCCATTAGCAGTCAGCAATATCAGTGCGTATTGGTATTATAATATTATTCCAAATCGCCTATAATTCGATATTGAATTCGAAATGCAAACCAATTTATAATCAAATAAACATCCGGAGTTTCAATTAAATTTAGCACACAACACTGTCTTCAGCAGGAATATAATCTCAGACTCAGTGAATGCTATATAGTAAAACCGTTTTATTAGTTCATCACAGTTACCACTAACTAAACTGTATACTGTATATCAGTTTTGTGTCAAAATCAATTGTCTGCACCGCACTAACTGATTAAAGCAAATTTAATTTGTCCTCATTGTATTCGAGTACATAAATGCCCATTTAGGGAATCCGCGTCATAACGATTCAACCAGACAACAAATTTAAATGTCGAGACGGTATATCGCCAAACTTAATTCCAATAAACGCTAAGGAAAGCATTACATCCGAATCTCGACAATAATTGAAGTTAAATTCAACATCCAATGTATATAGTATGTTTATATTATTCAATGTAACATAGTTTATATGTGTTTGTGTATATATTCTATGTGGAAATTCGACGAGATAAACTTTGAAATTGTGTCAACGAAAAACTTGTTCTGGAGACACGAGGCAATAACCGTATAATATACTATCCCTATAAAGCTCGTTGTAGTTCCGTTAAACTGTTGAATTTGTGAAACATGGGAAAATAGTGATTTATATCGTTTCGTTGACCTCAAATTGATTTTGAAAATGGCAACCACATCGACCACACAAACTACCACAAACTGGAACAGTCTTACACATAACTTACACAAATACTGATTTAACGTGTATATAAATAACGAGGAACAAGCAATTGGTGTCACCATAATTTAAGTCGATCTTTCAACGTCTCTATAAAGCTTTCTCGAGTAAAGTGTTTCTTTAGTGCTGAAAAAAATAGAAAAACTTTGAAACTGCTGAAGGGTCATTTCCACGCATTTGTGCTAGCATCATATTTATATAATATTCGAAAAGCAAGTATACGAGTATATACATTTACCAACTTTTTATTTTGTTTTTATTTTCAATTATTGGTTATTAGGTTATATGTATATATGGTAATATTATTATATTTACTGTTCTATATAAACGTTATGTGAATGAATTTGTAAACAAGATTTTATCAAATTTCCCTATTAAAGAAAAATCTGTTTACTGCAATTGCAAATAATTCGAAACATTAACTTTAATCAATAAAAAGAAACTTTATGAATATAAAACTGAAAATAAACTTTTTGAAAGCTTAACCGTGTACAACAAATATATCCATTTTTTTTAATATTTCACATGCACACCACTTACGACATGTCAGTTTACTCTTCAGGACCAATTAATTAATCATCAGCGTTGAGCATTTACTGCTCAAATGGGATCATAATTTATTATTTTGTAAACGCGCATTATCTACAAATAACGCGGGCGGTAATCTTGATAAATTATGATGATTTGCATATGCGTATTTGCGCTTGTCAGGACAAAGGGAGTGTTTGGCATCGTAATCATTCTGTTAACTGAGTTTTTTTTGAGGTCGAATCCATACTTTACTTTTTTAAACATTTCGCGGTTGAAATAGCAATTTCCGGTGGTAAAGATAAAGGTTCTTATAAACATACATTTTCATGTCGTAATAAATCGTAAAGGGTGGATTGATAGGAATAATAACAAATCGTTCCAGAGGCGTTTTCATATGATGAGAAATATGTTATATGTACAGGAACGGGAATATACACAACAACTAATTGGAAATGGAATAGGAGCAGCCACAATTATTACACAGAGTTTCAAGAGTCTAGATGTAATGTATTTGTCAATCAAGAGTTCAATGCCAATAAAAAAAAGAATGGTATTGAATTTTTATATTTTTTTATCAGTTCAAATCATGGTTTAATCAATCTCATTGATATATTATGTATTATTATATGGTCAAGACGTACTAATGTGCTGTTTTTTGCTGAGCTAATCCTTCTGTGCTTTAATACTCAAAACATAAACTCTATGATTAGTCTCTCAATGCACCGAGATCTTTCTTTGTATTTAATTTTAACATCGTGTATCATACTCATACACATATATTGTTCTATACAGGGTCCATGTGCATTTGTAAATTGATGGCATCAATTATTCCAAATCATTACCCATTTATGAAATAGGAACCTACTGATTTAAAGTTCTAGTGTGGAAAATAATTTAATTTCAATTATTACATACACAAACACAAATTCAGTGTTGGGTACGAACTTTTTAAGGTTTTTTTATAAATATGCAACTATAAAACTTAATAAAGCTTTTTAAATTACAACCTAATATCTTATTACAGAAATTTCCAAGATGGTCATACTTTCACAAGCTAAAAACAAAACTAGTACATGCACTAAGAGTCTCTCTAAAATTTAGCGAACGACGCATTTTTTTGGAATCCAAATTAATCAAAAATGTTACCGCAAAATATTTTTTTTGCCCATGCAGGCCTTTTTTCGGTATGATTTAATTTTATTTTTTCGGTGAGCGAAATTTGTTTACCTATACATAAGCAGGAATGGCGTAGAGAACAATATAATAATTGAAAAAGTGTGGTACATACATACAGAGCTTTATAGTGTCAAGTGTCGAGTGCCAAGTGTTATCAAGGGACTATATGTACCCATAAATTACAAATTCCAGCCTACACTTTAGCGGATGTTATCAAAGCATATACAAAGCATGCATAATCGGATACAAGATCATATGAGAGCCCCACTAAGGTTTGCAAACAAAAAATTCAAATTGGAAGGACATTCGATTCAGATCACCTTTTTCCACAGTTAACATTTTAGCGCGGATATTTAAATTATATGATATAAAACACTCATTACACCAATCTCATCGTATGGTTTAATATAGTGTACCCTGTACATAAAAAGGGCTAAGAGTGTTTGAATGTCGTATATGCTGTTTTTTAGCATTTCACCGTACACATTTACACACATAATTTTGATTTATATAACATTACATTCACGTCGACAAATTTACACGAACCCACACAAGCACTCCCAGGACACAATCATACACAAAACTCCTAACAGAAATGTACAGCCCATTATGTAATGAATGTACCGAGTACACGAACCAGCGTCTGCGCACATTATCAAGCCAATTTTTGTGTAGTCTTTATCTTTCTGTACATAGAAATAAAATGTATAATTTTAATAAAAAGCTTTAAAAGAAAATTATAATAAATGGATTTTGATCAGGCCTACACTTTATTGTTTTTTTATATTAAACCTAGAGTCATACACACAACTTTTGCTAATTGTCGCAGTGTAATTGCCTTTTATTTGAAAATATATTTTTGACAATGTACAGTAGTATTGAATACAATCATCTGCCCCAATCGAAGTTCGAGTTATGCACATTGTCAGAAATAATACTATTGTTATACTATCAGTAAAAGAAGTAAGCATTATTTAGTAGAATTCACATGGTGCATACATTAGTTGATAATCATCAAAACATCCACTAAATATGTTATGTACGAAAAATATGTACCTTGGAAAAGTGGTCGCAACCGAGAGATCGAACAAATTTCTTATCAATACTGATAAGAAATTTGTTCGTTCTGTCGGGCAAAGTTCGAAATACTATCTCGAAAAGGTTTTCGATATGAGTGGAGAGACGATATGAAGCTAATAATCGACATTTTAAAAACTTTTTTGGTTCATTGTCAATCAATTCAAATATAAGCCTTCTGATCCACACAGTCTCACGCACCCTCGTTCATTTACGTTTCCATGGCATCTCTTCTTACGCTAGCTTTTCTAGAGCCTTCTATCAAAATGTGCCAATTAAAGCAAAATCTTTTTGTTAGCGTGATCAAGAAACCATTACAAAAAAATAAAATATAATACAAGCACACCGTTCCGTCTCTAATAATTCGTTTGGTTTACGCAGTTCTCACCAGATAAACACGGTGCTATTGAGATGTATTTATGTGTTTGTGAGGTTACTTAATATCTTGATTGAATGCGTAAAAAAAAATCCTGGAAAAGCCATGTGGTTTCGCCTGAAGCGAAATGAGACAGAATAAATGTATGAGAAGACAAAAAATACTCGAAAATAATCACAAGTTTGGGCTAGGGTAGGAGTTACTGGAGACCATGTATAAGGTCGTTGGTGATCGTCCTGAATTGTATTTCGAAGGCTTCAAATATTTCGTTTTTTAAAAGCTCATAGACAAAGGCAATATCTATGCAGCAAACTATTACATTTCTTATGCTTTTTTGTAGAAATAAATATAATGTACATATATTCAAAGATAATTAATTTAATGACATAGGTTTAAGGGTTTATAATTTGACAGCACGAGATTTTTACCTAATAAATGAACAAATCGTACTTCACCTTATTGTCAAATCATCATAACAATCAATCACATCATAATATATAAGGAATAATCACTCAGTTGGATTGATGAGAGCGCACATGTCACGATCTTATTCTATTTGTCTCTATGCGGCCCACTGGATTTAACGCAATCTCCTTAACACACACATTTTCACCCTTATATATAAATGTATGCCTGCGGTTACGTACATATATAACAGTTTATTATGATTGAATACAAGGTACTCGACGTGTAAAAACATACTTTGAAACAGCTGCACACTATAGATTTATCACGTTCCACAACAAGCGTCGCCTGGCGTCGGCGTCGTTGGGAATTTGTATCAATGTACGAAACTTCTTACCGTGAGATACTATTCCACATAATTTAACTCTCCCCACAGAATAAACACGCATCCGCTTCCCGAACACTGGATACGAGTTTATTTTATTATTCATGCAAGTAACATACATATTCTATTAATGAACTTCGTTTCATGTATAAATTGAATTTTAAGAACTTGCACATTTTTTACAGCTTTATTTTTTATTACTGAATTCAGCAAAATTCACATGTTTAATCTTTATTGTATGTGTAACTCTGATGTACCCAAGCTATACAGAGAATTAGAGATATTGAATGTGTCTCGTATGCATGAATTTGTATACGAGGCACGACCGTGTTTCGTGACAGTTTCATGTAAAAAAGCTCTTGTGTGCGATACGCTTACTCGCTGACAAAGCTTTGGATGAACATGACTATGCATAAGTACACTATTAACGTTCAACTGAAATAAATTCTGTAATAGTCGGTCAGGATTACGCTATATATATATATTATATATATATATATATATACGCTATATGTACAGCGCAATAAAGTTTTATCGCCACGGTTAGAAGAGCATCAGAGCTCGTAGGGCCTTATCTGACTCAAATTTGGAAATGGTCGCTGGATAGCAGAGTTTTTTTTCTGCAAATGCGATTAATTGTTGTCACTGAAAGTAAATAAGCGATTTTCTCTTATTTCTTGTGTGGAACATATATGTATATGTGTATAAGTTGTAGTGAACTTTTGTATATCAAATTATGCAATATAATACAAAAAATATATTAAATATTCTTTCCCATATACACAAACATATAAAAATGACTACTATCTCCATTAAGTGCAGTCAGATTCAATTCTATTTTTTCACATGTTATAGGTATTTAGACCCCACTTTAACTCCCTCCCTAGCCCTTTAAATTGCAGTTTTATCACCTCCTCGTTTGTAAACAAAATATTTTAGGTCAAATTAATAAAAAATACTTTATATTTAGTAATTACTAGCTGGGTCCGGTTTGCTGGTCCTAAATTATTAAACATGAAAATGAACGCTTTATGCGGCACAGTGACGAACATTTTAAGGATTGTATTAAAAAAAGATAATTCATACAATTTAATTGTGTACTCTATTAATATACTATTTGTTTTGAGAAAATCCATGTCAGAGGAGGCCCAGACCAATTATGGTTGAGTGCCAAAAAAATAAATATTTGTAAATACATGTGAGAAACAGTAATTTTCAAGATTTTATTTACATACTTGCTGCGATTGACCATGTGATTTATTATATTCGTGGAATAAAAACAATTTTGAATTTGCCTTTTAAAATAGTTACTTTGAAGATATTATTCATTAATCACATAACCCCTGCCAATCTTGTGTCATTACACAGTTGTAATAGAATTATAGAATAGAATTAGAGATCCTGACAAATCAAGTGAATTTAAAAATACAATTGGAAATTTATAACTGTTCGATTGCAATTTTACCATCGGCATGTGTTGATCTTGAGAAACCATCTAATGTTCCATGTTAGTGTTTATGTGATTTGCCACACAAAACTATGATCACGGCTCATGTCTTAACTAACATATGAGTAAATATGGGTATTATCGGTTCAGTGGTTCTCGAGTTTATCCGTTACACACCAAGGGGTCTCTTATGTAAATAGAGATTATTGCTTTCTTATTTTAAATTAATAGAATTTAAAAGAATAAGGCACACAAATAAAAATTATGAATTTGATTTATAATAATCTAAAATTTAATTAAAAAGAAGAAAAATAAGATGTTCTTAACTTGTTTTTTAATTGTTCATGCACATTTTCATGTGAGCAGATTTCACATAAATATTTGTCAAAATCAGTTTTTCTTGTAAAATTGTCTGAGTTTTGAATAATTTCAAAATATATTAATTTTAAATATTTTAATCCAAGAATTCCAATAAAATATTCAATAAATAATTTATACGATTAAAATAAACATTTTGCATTGGAAAAAAACAATAGTGATGAGATAATCCAATTTTACCAACAAACACACGCGTTTCTCATGAATATTGCATATAATTGATTATGCATTTTAAATTGTATGTCCATATATGTGAACATTACCAACAAACTCTAATAAGCAGATGAATTATAAAAACGTGTTTATTTAAATTTGTATATAAAAAACAATCAATAAATTCCAATACATTTTAATTAAACATCATCAAATGCAAAAAACAATATTATAATATATAATAATATTTAAAATTTAAATTGATAAAAAAAAAATTAAAAACGCTGTTATCTTAAGCAATATAAACACATTGTATTTGTTATTATCTTAATACATAAAAATGTTCGTGCATAATCAATTTACACCATATATAAGCGTAACCCGCAAAACGAATATTTTAAGAACGTTCTTATTTTATTTGCTATTCTAAACTTTTTTCCAAACAGAGTTCTAATACATTTTGATATAATAATTAGCGGTATTTAAGTTGATATAAAAAATGACGTTAAACAAGTGGCGTTTAAAAATTTCAGAATATTCACAATATTTGTACATTTACACCAATACATAATTTTATAGTAATCAAAATTAGTATTTGTTTTAATAATGTCATACGAGTACTATAAATTATTATTATTATACTATAATTATAATACTATAACTATAACTTACTACAACTAATCGTAGCGTTTTTTTGGGCAATGAGAAGTATTAGAACAAAAATAATCAAAAAGTTCAACTGACCTTTATTTCATTTAAAAATCCTTTGTTCAATTTTCAGTAAAAAATTAATAAAACCAATAACCATCAGAAACACGAACTGTGAATGCGGTTATTTTGTAATTACCTTACAGATTCGCCATTCATTGTCGAAACTAAATGTTCTAAGCGATATCCAGTTTCACTCAAATACAATCACTGGTATAGACAGATACCAATTTTAACGACGGCGATCACCAGATGACAATGGCAGAACAGTCTCAACGAAATTAAAAGGGAAATATGTCTAGGTGGATAACACATGGATTGTTCCATATTGTTTTCTGCAAATACGCCAACAAATGAAGCAGCGGTTTTTGGCATTGAGAGTCATGTGATATGCAAAATCATTTAAATATCCATACATTACGTCTTCTGAATGTTCTATATTTGGCGTTTCACTTGGATAATGGTCAACGCATATTTCACGGAAGTGAATGCAGCTGATAAGTTGAAGAAGTTCTAATATGGAAGAATAAATTCAACTGTTTACTCTTTTATTTTAGAAATAACCATCCGAAATGAATTCCAAGCTGCATTGTCATCGGATGATGATGATGTCTGGACTTGTTCATTATTGTAATGTTCTAAACGAACTAAGCCTCATTTATTTATCAAACAGAAAGATAGGTAATTTGTTATTGTATTCGGAGAGATAATTTTTAAGAAGTTACCATGCTCTCATTCCTAGAAGTCCCATTACAGTTAGACCTACCAATACCACTTTTTAAACATAGTGAAGTAAAAAAAAGTTATTACAAAATTTTAGAAAGTCTCTGGATTAGAACTTATAACGGGAAAAATTCTGAAAGAATTACCCGAAATAGGTTTGAAGTTTATCACACTATTATTTACGGAAATTTTACAATTACAATACTGTCCTAATCAATGGAAGGTTGCATAGATAATTAAGATTTGGAAACCAGGCAAAAATTAAAATGAAATACAGTCATACAGACCAATCAGCTACAACCAATAATTTCAAAACTTTTCGAAAAACTGTTACTCGCCAGATTGAATCCAATATTAATACGTAAGCAGCTCATCCATATGCACCAGTTAGAGATCAACATTCTACAACTGAACAAATTCATAGACTTGTTGAAATTATTGCACTAAACAAAAAAAAACTGCTCAGCTGCATTTCTGGATATAAGCTTTTGATAAAGTATAGCATACCGGACTACTCTTTAAACTAAAATCAAAGTTATTATAAAATCTTATATGGAAAATAGACAATTTTATGTGAAAATTAAAGATGAACAAAACATTTTTTTTCAATTGAAGCGGTTGTACCACAAGGCAGCGTTTTGGGCCCGTTGCTCTACCTACACTTCAATGCAGTTTTACCAACAATCACACAGACAAAAACTCTGATATCGACATCAGTGCTCCATGGTTCGTTCCAAATTACCTGATACAGCGTGACGAATAACAACAGTGAAAGATGAAATTAAAAACTTTAGCAAAAAATATAAAAACCGATTTAGTGCTCACCCAAATGAACTAGCTATGTTAGAAGGCTGAAAAGACTTAATTAACAAATATTAGAATTTCAAACCTTATTATTTATGGATAATGTTTTGTGTCGTGTAGAAATTTAACATAACACAGAAAAAATAATAATAATAAGAATTAACTATTGAGTTTATTTCTTTCATGTCCTTTTTCAAAACCACACAATTGTAAATAAAATAAGATGTTAAAAAAACACATTCTCTTTGACCGGCGAATACATTTAGTTACACAATAGATTTTTCGTGAATTATTTTATAGAAAAACATACTATACAACATGTAGATGTATATAAAAAATGCAATGTGATTGCTTTTTTTTAAATTCAGAAAATCATGTTTCAAATAAATAATTTCTAGTAAATTCAGGGCCAAAGTTTTGTATGGTACTAAATGCATTGAGGCTGGCGTTCAATATTTGTCGCGTTCACAAAACTAGAAGAAATAAAACATATTGCATTTCGTGCAAAACTTTGAAACTACTGCTAAAAAGACTATAATAAAGGAATGGAAGATTTGACAGTGCAACTGCTAGAGATAATTAATTCAGGATTTTTTAGTTGCAGCCTCAGTTTATTTCGATACGATACATACCCTGATATATTGAACATTTATTAAATTTCGATTACGGAAACCACGGCTTGTTTTTATTATTACAGCCTCCTATAATTATATGGTAAATAAATAATTTTGGTATATCATCTAATTTACATATTCTTATAGGGGGTTCTATTTTGTAGTTAATCTTGGCCTTGTAAATTTCAGTCACGCGCGCTATCATGTGTGTATGTCTTGTTTTATTGCTTCAGCACAAACATGCTTACGAGTATACGCGATTACGTGGTTGAGAAAATCGCTGCGGAATTTATCGTTCTTTTAAAATCCTATATTTTATTGTGTATTTCCATGATATTAGAATATGTCCAAACGAATTCTTCTTATGTATGTTAATATATTTTGTATTATTATGTACCATACAGCGTTAATGTTCCTTTTATGAAGCCTAGCTACAATATTTAAGAAAACATAACATTTAGTTTAATTTTTATAATTAAATATAATATAAATGATAATTATTGAAAACTAAAAACACATATAATGTGTATGCTGCAAAGTATACCTCAAAATAGATGAATATATAGTACATTACCTCGAATTATTGCCACAGAGTAAAAAATATTCGATCGATCGACAAAACCAATAAAATTTGCCTATATAAAATCGAAACTATATTCATTTACGTGTTATAGAGCTCTAAAGTTAAGTGCGCTTTTATATACTTTGTAAAATATAAAGGCAACCCATTTAAAAAATATATAAAAGTGGTGACATTTTTGTTTATGTATAGAATTACATGTACATAAGAGCAGCCTAAATTATGCCTTTCATTTTACCATTTTTTCGAGTAATTAAAACTGATGAAACCAATAT
>JANSTU010013754.1:0-29612 GCA_027564075.1 Bolitophila hybrida | reverse complement strand
TAAATATTAGAAATTCTTAAAAAAATATTTTTTTAAATGTCTTAAAACCAAATTTTAATTACCTTATTTTTATTATAAAGAATACATTTTCCGTTGAATTCTGTATGACCCACATTTACAGGCTGCTAAAATATGGTTC
The DNA here is from genome assembly GCA_027564075.1 of Bolitophila hybrida. Classification (NCBI taxonomy): domain Eukaryota; kingdom Metazoa; phylum Arthropoda; class Insecta; order Diptera; family Mycetophilidae; genus Bolitophila; species Bolitophila hybrida. The sequence continues at coordinate 29,473 of JANSTU010013754.1, read as the reverse complement.
TCTTTCTGGAATGCAAATTACCAACCATTTATAATGTATAATAATGTAAATTTCAGTACTAAATAATTTCGCCAGAAGTAAAGCATCTGAGAATATATTTATACAAATTATTAATGCATTATTATAACAATGGATTTTGCGCGTGCTCTCCATTTATGGAAGTGCATATATTGCTTTACTCTCTCACACACATATTCTTATAATTCTGATGGATTTATTAGTCACGAATTGCTGGTTTTACCTTATAATTATATGTATTTTTAATATTTTATAAAATACATAAATAAATATTGGTTGTGATTTTGAAATTTAATTTTTATATAAACAAGATAAATTTATAAAAATCAAATTAATTGTAATTTTTTTGTTTCTCTATAAGCAGCTACGGAGCCGGCTACGATCTTGCAGCCCGTCGCAAAAATGCCACCCGCGAATCCACAGCCACACTGAAAGCCTGGCTCAACGAGCACAAGAAGAATCCGTATCCAACGAAAGGTGAAAAAATTATGCTGGCAATTATAACAAAGATGACACTGACACAGGTGTCGACGTGGTTTGCGAACGCACGCAGACGCTTAAAGAAAGAGAACAAAATGACCTGGGAACCGAAGAACAAGACGGATGACGATGATGATGCAATGGTCTCTGACGATGAGAAGGACAAAGACGATCTGGACGGTGACATTAGCATCAGCAAAAGTCGTGATCACAAAGGTAAGAGAGCACAAAATTAAATAGCTTATATGTATATACAAACATATATCTACATATATTTTATAGATTGTATATATGTATTTGTATATATATGCATTAATAAAAGCATCTTGAAACCACGTCGCGTTTCTCACGATTGCACACACAACAACAACAAGCGAGCAGGGAAATCTGCGCGCTGAGCTACTAAGTACAATAAATTGCCTTTATGATTAAAGTAAAAGCACGCACTTAATTTATTAATGCTCCGTTGCGCCGCACGAGACTGTGAAATGACTATCAAATAGAATCGTATATTCACGCATAAAAGTACGAGTGTGTGTGTATTATGTATATACATGAGAGTACAATGCTCGCACCCTCCGCAGGATTATCCCTTATACACACACATATATACATTACATATGATTGTATATGCCATAACGTACAGCACGCAGTTAAACACTTAGTCGCCGACACGTGAGTCTTGAAGACACAGCACTCGTCCAATACAAATAAATGTACATATATATATACATATACTATGCGTTTTTCACTTTCCCTATGCGCGCCAACCCCCCAGAGTAAATATACACGCATACGAATTTTTGCAACATTTCTGCGTCACTCACGCCGTCTACAACAACAAAAACAACATAACGACGACGTCTCACTTAATAACAAATATCAACTTCATTCACTTTCTTGCCGCAGAGCACCTCACAACCCCTAGAACGTGCGCGACGTTGCCAGCCACTGCCGAACTTTTAACGACGAGGGTGGATTTTCACGCAGTGCTGCGGAAAATGACTCTGGCGCGGTGCGGTGGGATTCATGCCTACCGGCCTCACTTCCACTAACGCCACATAGATTTATTTATGTGCGTGGAGCCCATAAAAATAACATATTATGCGGTAAATGCGTACTGTATACGAAATTAAATGCGTTGAACGAGATTTATGAGGCCAAATCCTGGACTCAGCACCGCTGACTTTGAATATAATATGTATACGATGAGGTGTCCGTGCGCGTACATAAAGTCACTTAAATTTGATCGAATGCTCCTGCAAAACATCTGTGTACGCATCAGTTGGAAAATGATTAATTGAAAACGCGCGCATACTAATTTCAGTAATGTGCATTCGATCAAATATAGGCTACAGTGCACGCGTTCATGCCCCAGGGTTTTTGGGGATATATTTAGCCCAATAATAATGATAAATGCATACAATGATCGATTGGTCTACAAGTCTCCAAATCCCATGTTGGTGTATAATGATTTGTGTTGTATGAGCGGTGTATAGGGTGACATAATTACTAAATCTTTTTTTTTTATACAAACTATAAATAAATATAAATAATATGCTATATGCATATATTTGTATAATTTTATTTTTTTAAAATACAGGAATTGAAAATAATTATTTATTACATATTTTTTTTATTTTATATACTATATAGTTATGTATCGACAAAAAAATTAGAAATCTAGTTTAATATAGATTCAACAATAAATAATAAATTACCATGTATTTATTCACATAACAATTAACTACCTCACACCTCCAAACTTCGTCAAGTAAAAAATCCCACAACGCCCCTTATACATGATGCTACCGGTCTCGTCCGCCCCGGAAAACTAGACAATAAACTCACTGACCCTGAATGAAAACCGAGATGAAAACCGTATTTTGCCAATTTGATTCGGTGAATTAACTAATAACACCCTCTTCTATACTATATATAAACATATAAATATAATTGAGCGACGTCATTGCGTAGGGTATTAATCCTTCTCTTAGATTCACGAGAACGTGAATTATATATACGCCGAGGGGTTGTTTGCTATATACCCACGTGAAAATGTTCACCCTTGATTTTGACTGGCGCGCGCCTGAAGGCAATAAAAAGAACACTGACTCCACTAAAAGGCCCGCGTGATAATGCATTATCCATTATCCGATTATGCGCACGTATATAAAGTGAAAGCACCACTTGTTACAAAGAGAATAAAAAAACCACCCCCAGCCGTCGACAGTTTTGCACAAATCTGGACTACCCCAAATCGAACGGTTCAACCTCAACTCGCACGCACTTTATTACATTATATCGAACCCTCTGTATTTAGATGAAATTCCGCTCGACGGAATGTGTTCGCACTATTTAATCGTGCACGACCGGAGTGGCTGCGGCGACGGGCGGCTCCCCTTTGCCAGCAATATACCATACTACTTTAATATACATGCGAGAAGATGATGAACCCTATCGCATTCTTGAGTACAAAGCATAATACAATTGCGGGTGGTTTGTTCACCCTCGTCGTAAGAGCGCATCGTCTGCAAGAAGGGTAGACTAGACGCCTGCGCTCGCGCACTGACAACGACCGGATGCGCAATTACGGTGAAATAAATCAATACATGGAGGCAGTGCGTATGGGCTATTAATATATCATTTGCAGTGTTTGTTGTTTCTGAATTCGGCTGTGTGGTGGTGACTGTAAGGTAAAGGTTAAGGCGGCACTTAATCACAAGTGTAAACGACGCACAATGTTTCAACGCTGGGGTTGATTTATTGGCTATTTGAAAAATATATTATTGTTGTGTCTTTTTCAGGATGATAATTTAAGAATATTAAGAATATTTATTTATGTTTATTTTAGATTCTATGCACCACGTAAAATCCGAACACTGCAAGGACGAAGACGACGATGATCTAACGGACGACGATCGTAAACCGGATGGTTTAATGGGACATCATCCCAGTTTGGGACACCATTCAGCCTACCATCACCATCATCACCACCATGCAATGCTCGGTGGGTACTCAGGTATCAAAGAAGAAATGCCCGGTTCAAAAAACCAAGTGGGCAGCGACTGTGGCGTTCCGATTCCGGCCACCAAGCCGAAGATTTGGAGTCTGGCCGACACAGCCGCATGCAAAACACCACCCCCATCACTACTACACTCCCATCAGCAGCAGCAGCAGCACCATCAGCATCATCAACAGCAGCAGCAGCAGCATCACGGTGCCCAGGCAGCAGCGGCAGCAGCAGCCTGGATGACCGGCGGCTATCATCCGCACAATCCGCATCAGGCAGCGGCGATGGCTGGCAACGAGGCCATGATGATGATGGGCGCCGGTGGGGCCCACTCCGGCATGGGTATGACTGGCGCCGCCATGAATACGCACCAGCATTCCCAACAGAGCATGGCCAACATGAGCGCCGGCATGATGAACAATTTTGGGAATACTCCTTATTCCCGGTACGGGGGGTTTCTCGGGGCTACCCATCACTACAACAACAGCACGGGCACGACCAATCCTACCGGCCACAGTGGAGTACCGGTGACACAACATCCACTGCAGCATCCAAACACGCCCATCACCCCTACGCATCTACAACAGCAGAATTCCAACGGCAGTTCGAACAGCAGTACCCATTCTCAGCAGCACCAACAGCCGATGGGGTTTCCAGAGGTGCAAACCGATACGCCCCCACAAACGCCGCCGAACATGAAGCTGCCCAGCGTAGCGGGGAGCCTCCTTACGGGATCAACAACATCTACGACCGGTACCTGCTACAGTAACAACAACAACAACAACAACAATACGACCACAACAAATCACAATCTAAACCAGAGCACAAGCCTCAACAACGGTTACAGTTCCTCCTCGCCAGATGCAGTAAACTCCGGCGCATATGTGGGTCAATTCTCCACTCGTATGCAGCACTCCCCGCAAAAAGCTCAAGAATACTCACAGCATATGATGTCCAGTCCACAACAAGACGGCGCCGCCTTTAAACCGTTCTTTAAGAAGTAGGTGGTATTTTGCATATTATGTTTAACAATATTAATCAATTTCATATAATGATTTTTAGCACGCAAGTTGGTAACGGTTTTGTTTCGCCGGTCTAAGCAAGCACTAAAGTATATGTATATATATATATTTATAAATATATTAATTAATATGGCCGCATCGGACAAAAGGTAATTTTCAATTTTCAGATTATTATAATCCATTCGCCACGAGGTGTTTAGTATTGTTTTCTCTATCTCAAGCAGAAAAGGGTTTTACATATTAAATTCTTGCGGCGACCCCTTTGTTTTCTCTTAAATGCACCCCAGCACTAGGTCTCGAGTCCTGGGGAGCTATGTCACACATACACACGTCATAATAATAATAATAATAATGAGTATGTGCGAAGTAACACTGATCCGATTCTCCCAACCATTCTCCACACATACATATACACTAACATGTTATCGCATTCATGCGCCTTTCTGCGTTGGATGTTTATCTTGGGATATTATATATACTCGACCCTTCAAATGGCACACAGCATCCCGATGAGGGCGCACTAATCACGCCCTTAGGGATGATTCCACCCGTCCGATAAATGCTATAAAGCTATTTTCGCACTTTGGGGTGCGCACACACACACATTCATATTGTGTCAAAGTGTTATCGACTTAATCACCTTTCCATTGAAATTTAATTAGAAACTGTAGGCGCATGAACTGTGTGTATGTGTGGGTACAATAATTGATTCTCGCTTGGATAACCATTCATCATGCGTTCGTCCCACACGTATTTATCTCAAATATTCCTTTGATCCAAATATTAATCGAAATGAGAGTCTCATTATAACAAAAAACAAAAAAAAAGCAATTCGACACATTAACGCGACCGCGCGCAGGTGCGATGTCTCCAACAGTGCGCGATCACACCCGTAGACAAGCAGCACCGCTCGCGCTAAGATCTCGGAGACGGCTCGCACCAAACGTCTTGGCATCAAATTAATTATAATGTTTGATCGAACCTGTCATCTTCAATTATCCCGGTCGCTCAAACAGCCAAACCCAATATTTGAATAACGAATAAGAGAAGACGCAACAGGAAAAGAGACGCATTCAATAAAGAAGACAAGCGCGTCTTGTAGGTTTAATATATATTGGAATGAAACTATAAAGACCGACCGCGGATAACACTTTGAATTTATATTATATATTTATATATACATATATATGCGTATAAAAAACCAAATTGATTGTTGACAGTTTTTTCTCTAATTTAAAAAAAATGTACATCCACACACACACACACACACATATCCTTTAACGAAAATCAGCTTTTGGAGTGTGTGTGTTTGCGTGTCTTTAAATAGAGCCGAGTCGTGAAGAAAAAAAAAATCAAAAAAGAATACCGCGACCGAAAACCTTAATTCACTTCATTAACCTTTTGAAATGGACTTACCTTTCGTTGTGCGACAGGCGCAATAATACGCGTTTCGTGATTTCTTGTGCGCTTATATCTCGTCGATCTCTTATACATAAATCTTAATATATCTTCAAACGCTCTCAAACATATTATGTATATATAGTTTGGTGGTGGTGCAAGCACGCATAGAGAAGAGTTAGCAAGCCGGCTCGCCGCACCCAATGTGCGCATTCTTCAACGCGCACGCTCGCCGAATGATTTGCCGATAAATCAGAATAATATACGCTAAGAATGGCCAAGATGCCCATAGAATCTCCATTCACAGACTTGTATTCATTCATGTATATATATATATATTCTTATGTATGTTTGGATCAGTTCATTCAAGAATAATATGTATATATGAAGATTGTCATCTTCTCTGCGTGTGTGTGAGAGCATGCGCGTCAATATACTTGCTGCAATTGCACCGAAGTGCACGCATGTGCGATGCGATAGTTTAAATTTTAAAATAAATGTACATACTGTACAGCACTTAATCTAACGAGATCATGTAATAAGTTTTCTTCGTCTTGCAAAATGTATCCAGGTATTGTCTAGCATGTGTCTAGGTATTATATTTGTACTAAGCATGCATATTAAATAATACTTCAAAAAAAATCAAAAACCTGAAACACTAGATTTATAGATTTTGATTATATTTTAAATTTATTTATGTATTTTCAAAAAAAGCACCTTTAAATATGTCTTGAAACTCATTATTACAAGGTTATATCATTAAATTTTGTTGAGAAACCCTATAAATGTTTTTTCGTTGCTCTTTGATGGACGTTGCACTAAACATACACACACAGACATCAGTGAATCTAAGTAAGCGCAATTGCATCTATAATTAAACACTCTTCTCATCTTTACCAATTAAAATGCAATGTCAGGCGGTCCGTCCACTTTGTGACAGGTTTTTTTTTTCTTGAGTCTTGTACGTAATTCTCGCGTTACTAATTTTATTGCAATTAATTAAGAGATCATAAAAATGTTTTCGCGTCAAGCGAAAAACTAATTTAAACATTTATTATGTTATTAAAAGCAAACATGTATTTTTGTCGAGTGCCCGAGCATTTACCTGGCGCGGCTATATGTATTTGTAATATGTATATAAATGTGCGCGCACTTAATTTATATTATCCTCCTATAAAGTCGCACAAAGTGGCAATTTGTGTGTATGTGCGAAACGATCGTATATTTATACAAATGAAACTTTTGTGCAATATAAATAAATACAATCTTAAATTGAGACTAATTCCCTTTTTGTTTTTCAGGTAAATAAATGCGATGATTGATAATTTATGGCCGCAACCCACACAAATACATGAACACAGCACACGCTCGAAGAACTGCGCCAAACGCTCATAAATCAGTGCATCGCGGAATGGAACAGAATCACGAGGACACGATCTTTTAGATGTGCAGTGAACGAGCGCTCATGAGCCAGCTTAACCAGCAGAAAACCACATACACAAAAAAACAACCGCAGCGGGCAGGATTCATTTTAAATGGACCTCAATAATAGATGTCACACATAGACACTTATTTATTGTACGATTTAAATTTATAAACAAAAAACCGAACAGAACCACGAAAATACCTATTAAACTTAAAACACACAAATCATTGACACATGTATACGAGATGCAGAATTTATGCAAAACCAATTATAAATACCTATATCTATATGTATATATTCGAGAATGCAAACCACAAATAATGTCAAGAAACAATTAAAATAATTTAAAAAAAATGTACATACATATAAATATTGACAATGCAAGAGAGAGAGAGAGCTTTTAAAGAGCTTGAGGCTCTGCGTTAACACGGGCAATGTGCAAAAATGAAAAATTAATTTTCCAATCTGCAATAAATATATGTTTTCATAGACGCGAACACACTCACAACTCATACATAGAAAAAACCTTCAAATTCATTTATATGCGCGCAGTACAACCCTTGCGAACGGTCACCCTTAATTTATATAAAAATAAAACTAATATAATTTTCCTAGTTAAATTAAACACACACAGATAGTTATTCGCATTGGTTGACTATCATTTTCTAGTATACGCTGCTAAGCTCCGTTTAAAGCACTAAAATTAAACAAATCAAGAAGTTTTTTATGAAATATAAAATTATGTAAAGCATTTGTAATCTGTGATAAAAAGAAAGAAGTATGAAAAAACAACAAAACATTAGATAAGATTAATTAACGGTATTTTGAGCGGTATTTAAATGTATATGTGTATTGTATATATAGTATATAAATTATAGTTTTCCTTTCGACTGTAACTTTAAGAAGACGAGCGCGCGCATATTATTGGCTCACTGCAATATTCCTAAACAATTAATATATAGATTAAAACAAGTCGAGATAAACAAAATACAATCAAAGACGGATAGACTTTTGTAGACTCCAATCACTAACTTACATACACATACAAACACACACAAATATTGTTCTATTTATATTTAAATACCATATAAAACATATATTAATAACATAAGTCCGGCTAATATGCGCACTCTGTTCAAATCGAAAACAGTTTAATCTATATGAAAAAAAAACATTTTTCCTACATATAGCAAAAAAACCTTCAAAAATACTATGAATCAGTATAAATATTATCTATATGAAAATAAAACCGAGATAAACTCTGTAAATATGCATGTGTGAATATAATATATACCACTTAATTAAATTTAAATATATGAATATAATATTATATTATGTACAATTTATTATTACGTATTATTATTATTTTACAATATAAAGACAAAATCAAATATATAATATATGTATTCATAATCTATAAATAGAAAAATAGTATTAACAATATTTTAATTTGTGTTTTATTTATTTATGATTGCGTTTTTATTTTTCAAAACCCCATTTATAGAGCCATTAGGTTTTTTCTTTGAATATTTTGATAATAATTATTATACGTTTAAATTTGAGAAATAATTTCACTTTAGTTAATTTATGTCAGCTAGACAATTAAGTAAGACAATAGTTTGAATAATGTTTACACTTTTATTGAGTCATATTAGTTAGTTTTTTAGGATATATATGAGCGCTTTACGCAATGATTTGTATCTCAATTGCTATTAACACACATCTGAGTTGAAACATATTATACAAGATTGAGTTAAAACACGAAATCAAACTAATATCATACTCAGAAAAATATTCGGAGTCATTTATGATATTGAACTTTTCATTGAATATCATATCTTCATTATTTATTCGATATAATTGCCTCTACTCTTTGTCAAATTTGTATGGGACTAATTGCTAATTGCTCTATAGAGTTTCAAATTCAAATAAGATTTTTTTCATCATCGCAATATTGCAATATATTCAGTGTTCAGATTTACTAAAATGGTTTTAAATATATCGAAATATTGTACAGATTTGAGCAATCATATAGGAATATATTTACATTTGTACCGAATTTAATAAGTTTCATCAAAATTGAAATTCATATAAAATTTGGTTTTCAATTACATATATTGCCATGTAAATCTGTAGATCAATCAATTAACGAAAAATGTTTTTATTGTTGTTAATGAGAAACTGTGCCATTGGGAAAAATGTAATTATTTTGTATTGTTATTGAATCCTAATACTCAGTTAGCTATTGTTATATCTATTTCGGATTTAAAGAAAATCCCAATATGCAAAATTGGCTAGCAAACTTTTGTTCTGAGATCAGATTTTGATTTATCTCTTTGTAACATAGTAAGAGTTTTAATACTAAGTAATAATGATAGTTATTTGAATAGTTATTTGAAATAACATTAAATTTATCATTTTTATAGACCTATTTGCCATTTAATAATAACCAAAATTTGGGAACTTTCGCGAAAAGAAAGTATTTTGTCTGTTTATTATATTATATCTACTTTATTCCACATCTGTTAAACTCCTTGAAATTTTGTTATATGTAATTCACTTATTAACTTATCAAAGGAAAGTTAGAAGTTTACTACTTGAATTTTAAGTTGCACATCCTTACTCATTTTGAATTCTCAACTCAGTTATAGCATATTCTTATGAAATAACTACTCGAGAAGAATAAAAATTTAAAATTGTTTATTGTTCATTAAATATTTTCGAATATAAGTCCTTGTATAATTCAGGATAGCGATTCTGTACAACTTATCAACATCGCTAAGCCCTAAATCTATGCTGTGATGGCACAACAATAATTGTGTCATTTGTATTTTCATGCGTTGGTTTTGCAGCAGCGATATATTTAATTATGGCTCTTAAATAAAAAAAAAAAATTTAATTATGAGTGCATCTTTATTCAATAATGAAAATAAAAAAATATATTTTGGGAAAAGAGATCTAAAAGTAATGAAGATCGGTTTCTAAACAATGTAAAATGCGTTCTTGCAGCTCTCATCTCATTGGATCCTGTAATCTATTATGGGACATAGGGCCAGTGTGCGATGTTGTACACACGACTGGTCAGGTCATGCTAATATGCTGTTTGTGCTGTGGTACTCCTATAGGAGCTACTGTGCTCTAACACTCACAACACAACGCGACTTTAACAAGGAAAATGTGCATTTTTTATAGATATCTCCATGCACCGAGATCTATCTTGCTATTTATATTTGGAATCGTGTGTGTGTATATGTTAATTGATGACATTAATGTTCCGTTATTCCAAATCAATATCATTTTTTCAGAAATAGGCTATTAATAGCAAGAGGAACCTACTGATATAAAGTGCTACATTCGAAAAACACTTCGGTCTGCCGGCCGGGATTGAACCGGCGACCTCCCATAAACCAGTTAATGCATAACCCACTCGGCTATGGCTATGGTTAATTTAAAATTCTAAAACTATAAAAATATGATAATGAGTTTATGAAAACCATTTAATAATTATGATATCATTAAAATTAAAATAAATAAATGGGTGCCAAAAAAATACATGACAACTTCGTAAGTTATTATTTCTGAGAGTTAATTATTGAATAAAATGCGCTCATCATTAACTAATAAACGCATTTTTAATTTTAAATACTCAGTTTCAAAATTCGAAACGCGTTTTTATATTAATTGGTATGAATTTATAATTTCCACCATCTAATATATAATAATATATAGTATTAATATTAAATTATTATTATTTATTTTATTTTATTTTTATATTTTTATATTATTATAATCATTTAATTGATTTTATTGTATTTCTTTTATATATTACAAATATCTTTTTTTTTAATTTTCGTGTTCGTTTTCACCCCACAAACATATTTTTTTGGCATCAAAATAAAAACGTGGTTGACTTTACAGCTGTCTGTCAAAATTACTATTCTAATAAGGTTCTAATAAAATAAACGTCATCGTAAATATATTCGTTGAATATATTATGCCGCGCGTTGCTTTTTAATATACTAGCAACAATTATATGCGTTATTTAGCAAGATTTTGATTTTGACAGAAACACTGTACAGTACATTGAATTGAATTTAAAGTGGGAAATTTCGACAAACTATATATTTGTACAATTACAATTAAAATATTTAATCGGCTTTCATTGATAAATAATTAAGAAATGTTGTAATTTGTCATTAGCAATTCTTATCTGTATGTTTCTTTCTTTGTTTTCACTCACTATAGAGATTGTATACCTAATTTCTGGTTACGCAGATATTTTTATGTCAAGATTTCTGCCAATATTCCTAATATAAAGTTATAAGAGCCATCTATTATAAAATAGCAAAATTTAATTAAAATCAAATTTCTATCGAATTCAAAGCTAAAACTATGTATTTATAGTTGGCGTTTGTGAAACTTGATATTCCAACAATTGCTCTGATCTAGCAAAGATTTTATTGAGATCAATGCATTTTGATTTATTTCATCTGCATTGCAAGAAATAAATTCAGTCTAACGGGCCGGAATTAACTTCAGTTGTAAATTTAAAAAACAAAATGTTAACACAAAGTTTCTTGTGTGAATCAAGCCAATGTTTTTTATTGAATAAGATTGCGCTAGAAGTGGCGAAAACCACACGCATCAATTATATATAAATCTCCTATTCTTAAATCCCATGTGGCGCATAAAGTCAGTGTGCGATAAAGTATACTAAATTGTTAATATTGCCGAGGTGTGTCTAGTTCTAACGTAATTGCGACACAATTACATTTATTATAATCGGAAAATATCAATAAATCTTTGTAAAAAGCATGACAAAAAATACTTCAGAGAAACTATTATTGTGTATTTTTGAAATATCTGTATGCACCCAGAGCTCTTGTTGCTATTTATATTCGGAATCAACCTTTTTCAGAAATATGATTAATACGATTATTAGCCAAGAATCAAAACATGGACATCACATTTTTGAATGTACATATTATTGGTATATCATATTAAAAAACGCGCCAGTTATAGGTAATATTAAAAAAAATGGTTCGTCTGGAATTCCAATTAAATTATGAATGTTATTAAAATATTCGTATTGAGTATGAGTTACGCGTAGTGGACATTGATGCGGCCAAAACAACACCCATTAGGGAACTAATTTTTTCACTTTGGTGCGAAGTTATTGGATCTTGATACATTTTCAATTTTATGTTTTATCTTGAAACCTTCATACGATACAGTTTAATGATGGATTTTAGCATTGGTTGTCAGTATGTTAGATTTGTCATACAATATTTATTTTCCTTTGACTTTATTCATTATGATACTTATGCACAATCCGTCTTAACAAATATTCCTAAATCAAACATTATATGTTCATATATGTATATCACTGAGCATTGATTATGCCTTATCCGTTCGTAATATCTCACATATATCAGATTTATGTCCAATTGAACAAGCTTAAGACACTCGGGAGGGTTCGTAATTCGAATGGCAAACAAAGGGGCGAAGCGCAACCTATATGTATATGATTCCATATTGTAAATGTATACAAACACTTATATTTTATATATGAAGAGAAAAAGATGTAATAAACAGGCACTCAAAAACAGAAATATCATAATAAAAATAATATTCGAGGCGCGCGCTTGTCACATTATTGCACAACTCATAAATTTTCCCAGTGACACGCATATACGGACAAAAGTGTTTTATTGACTTTAAACGTGAATTTACTTTGTGGCACGCGCTTATAAGAAATACATTTGTATATATATATATAATAGTATGTATATTGACTATATATACAACATCCTCGAACATTATAAGAATTCGTAAAAAAGCATCTTTTCGCTATGGGGTCTTCCTAAATTATATATATATTGTATACTTATGTTATATGGGGATAATATACACAGTAATATTTTTGATGAATTGCGGTCGAATGGCTCGCGCTCAGTCTGAGCCTCCCCCATATTTAAAAAAAAAAAACTTATGTCTTTGGCGCATTGGTGCACAGGCACGTGTGTACATATATCACTTAAATAATATTATTTATGATATTGTTTTATTTGTAAATTAGAATTAAGAATTATATGCATCCGGTGAATCAGTGATTTATGCGATACATTCATTTTGAGCATATTATAAGATAGTATATCCTTTCTTATTTATAACTTATACCACCAGGAGCTATAATGCATGATAACGAGTATACAAATGTAAGTACACGAAATCTATATAAAATTGTGTGCATTTAATGCGATGTCTTGAAGTGCATGTTCACAGTGCAATAAAGCCTTGTAGAGAGCGTGTCACTGAATCGTGCGGCGGCGTGGGCTCGAGAAGCCAATATTAAGCCTGGTATGCGCGCGCGTATGGTCGACAGACGACGGGCGGTCGTGAAGGTTCCCGCATCGCGCAGTCGCCTATGGCATTCGCAAGGCGGCACGGCGCCACCTGTCGCCCTCTATTGTTACTCTTTGTATGCAGAAATGTATATACAGTTGTCCTGTATGTGTGCTTTATATAAATGCTTGTTTCGCTCCACCACGACATGTGTAATTTTTGCATATCTCGACGAGCCTGCGCAATGACAAACGAAACCGTGCACGCGTGCAGCGAAATCAACTTATTGTAAAAGTATGTAATTTGTAAATTTGCATTGTTTAATTCAATGCAGCCGAAAGAAATTTGCTAGATCGGCGACATGCCGGCTTGTTGCACACAATGTCGTGCATTCGACACAAGCTTGCATTACCCGACCTCATGTGGCCGCCTGAGTCTTCAATATAGTATATGTAATAAGCATTTCAAAAGCTAAACATATCATCGATATGACTTATTCTGAAAATATTAATCGACATTCTTAATTCACAGCTGGACCAGGACAACACGATCATTAGGTTAGGTTTAACATGATCCGAATATACAGCTCAATTTATATGCACGAATTCTATAAAAGGCAATGTTTGCACTGAGTGCACTGTGGTGACCAACGTCGCACCAACGGGGTCCTGAATACAATAACTCAAATATCGTGTAGACATAGCCCAGAGGACAGAGTCGTACACAATAAATCTAGTTCCCTGCTTGGGGTCTCACGAGTACGCACGCCAGGTTACAATGTGCGCGCAGATGGCACTTTGGGAATTTTGGTGCGAATATCAAGGTTTTTTCAGCTCAAAATTAAAAAAAAATGGTTATGTTTAATTATTAAATTTAAAATGAGTAAAATGAGAAATCAAAATTATCAGGTTTTTACAAAAAAAAAGGTGATAAATACGCTTTTTCTTTCTAATTTCCATAAAAGTGATTTATTTCGAAACTGCTCCGAGGGTGGTCCATTATGAATACACGAGCAAAAAATGCAAATAAGCAGTATATATTATATATTTTAGTTTCGACACACACGCGTGCCCGTGCAGGCTTACATTATAATAAAGAAATAAACATTGACACCTTTTATTATAATAACATAATAAATGCGGTATTCGTTTATGATTAATACTTTCGTTTTACACCAAATAAATTATTTATTATTTGTTTATTTAACATAATTATAGGAACGAAATTGAGATAAATAAAATAAATTATACGACATTTATTATTTGTTAGCAATTTTTTTAAAGGGTGAAATTGCTGAATTTAAAACATAAAAATAAACGAGCTTATTTTACTACTATGAATCAAAAGCTCTATAGAAATAGATTGTCAAAAGCGTTAAATGCTCAGAGTCCATACAATCTACTGAGCCAACGAATAACGGATATTTTAAAGAAACCAGCCAGAAACATCTAGCACCGTCGAGGAAAAGTAATAGGGATTCCGTCAGAAATGATAAGTTTTTAATAGAAATCGATACGCAGAGAGGTAGAAAAACTGCAATGATACAGATACAGGAATAATATTTTATAGCGCCCAGCGCATTGATATTTATCAGTTGCTGATCTTAAAAGTAGCAAGTGTTTAATTTTAACAATTCTGCTCCTGTTGCCTACTACAGGGTGCGCCATCTGTTGCGATAGCATTTGAAACTTGAATATATTTTGATGTGGACAACTTTTTTTTACACAAACTTTATTTGTTTCTTTCTATTTTATTTCCATCATGTTTTAAATATAATAACCAACAAATGACCTTTATCGTTCATTTTGCATCACATTTTCCAGCGTCTCGGTTGTTATAAGCGATATTTCCAAGCGAATATTGGCTTTGAGCTGAGGTATGGTCTGCGGCTTGTCGGTGTAAACTTTGCTCACAAAAAGTAGTCCGGCGGCGTCAAATCGGTTGAGCGCGGCGGCCAGTCTAAATCGCTGTTTTTCGATATGACGCGTCGGTCGAACATCGTGCGGAGTAGCGTCATTGAATCGCAACTAGTGTGTCCTGCTCCGTCTTGTTGGAACCAGAAGTGATGTCATTTTCAGTCATTTTCGGAAACACAAAGTTACGCATCATCGCTCGTCATTAACGGCCGATACGCCGCACCAAACGGTCACATTTTGATCATGGAGAGGCTCCATCGCTCATGATGATTTTGAACCAAAACTCACCATCACCATGGAGCAAGTTTTCGACAAAATGAACGTACGCAAGACGTCGCGGCTTGTCATGCGGCAACAAACGTTGTGTAATTTACACTTTGTAAGAGAAAAGATGCAATTCGTCCTTCAAAATGCGCCGCAATGTCGTTGCAGACAAGCCCAACTGCAATGCACGGCGTCGATACGATGTGTTTGGGTTTTCACGAACATCAGGTTCTACGGCAGAGATATTTGAGTTTGAGAGCCTTGGTCTCGTCAAGTTTGTAGGCACGTTGCGTTTTGACAATGGATCCTTTTTCAAAACGCGATTTCTGCTCATTGTATCGGTGTTAGTTGATTCATGGCACAAAATAGACTAAAATGACTGGTCGAACAATATATGTCAATACGTCAAAAATGGCGGAACTATTCGAGTTTAAAATGCTATCGCAACAGATGGCGCACTCCGTATAACAATCCAAAGAATATTCAATGGCCATATTAGCTCACAGAATTTTATATGTTTTTTTTTCGAAATGAAGCATATTTTTGACACTTGTTTATCGCCAGTTGATTCTTTTCAATGTAAATTATTAAATTAATCTCTGTCGCATTCACATATATATTTGAAAGGTTCGATCACTGGGTGGCTGGAAAAAAGGTTTTTGAGGGGCACATTTTATAATGCAATGCTGGTGAATAACATGCTCGCGACGTTTTTCAAAATTATGTAATATCTGTGGTGTCGCGGATTGCATTTATTACACATTTAATTGATTGGTTGCTGCTCATCTTTCCTGTATGTTAAACATATACAAAGCAACGATTCGAGTTATCATCGAGTACGGTATGGTGGCCTTTATAAATATCTCAGCGACACGAATGCTATGATTTGCAGCTCATTCAATGGCGAGCCCTTCGGATCGGTTTGGGACTATTACGAACAACCCACACAGGCTCGCAAGAGAACTTTCGGATGGGGGGTCGCAATTGCAACTAGTTTGGATCAACACAGCACACTGTGGAATTCTGGGAAACGAGGCAGTAGACGAACTAGCCAAATAAGCGACTACAAACGGGACCAAAGACAGAATTCCGCAGTGTGCTGAGATCCAAACTACTTGCACTTGCGTCCCACTATCTGAAAGTTCTCTTAGAATATGGCAATCTGCAGCTCCGTAGTCCTAGCTAGACATGTCCTTGTGCTTTTCCCTCATGTGCCAGATTACCTTGGGCGCAAATAGATGGTCTATAGGTACTCCGTTTCGTAACAGGGCAATTGTGTCGATTTTTGTATGTTGAGGTCCATTACTGGGCGGGTTATCACTAGCCATAGCCGAGTGGGTAAACGCGTTGGTCTAGTTTATAGGAGATTGCCGGTATGTTTTTCGAATGTAGCACTTTAAATCAGTAGGTTCCTCTTGCTATTAATAGCCTATTTCTTAAATAGGTTATTAAATTGGAATAACGGAACATTAATGCCATCAATTACCGTATACACACGCACCCTGTATAGAACAATAAGGCGTTGATAATTCACGATTCCGAATATAAAAAATAGCAAGATAGATCTCGGCGGATAGAGATATCACAAGGGATTACAGGATCCAATGAAAGACTATTTTTAATAATTAAATTTCCGTACTACCCGAGTATAGAAGAATATAATAATATCTGAACAACTAACAAACATATTTTATTACTTATACAGTATTTCTTTTTATTATTTATTATTATACAAGAGATATGTTGTAAAAATATATGTTTAGTCATGACAGAGAATCGTCTGCTAAACGTTCTGTGGTATGTCACAACAACCCATAAATTAGCATGTTATATATTATGTGTTCTGTTATGTTGGTTATCCAACTTGCCCTTTTCCATGTAAATCCTCTCTATATTAAACCATTTTATCTGGGTTATTCAGTTATTCTACTCCTTTATGAAAAAGAAAGAAAAAAACATGCTATACATATCCATAATCAATACACACATAATATAAAACACATTTCTTCCTTGTAGGTCTGTATATATCGTCGTATCTGAAATTCTACATAGTACACGAAATACATTGTATATGTGTACATTCACAAAAAAAACACGACCGTTATTCACCCTATTGCGATATGCTATGTTCATTTTTTTTCTATCTCTTTACATACATTGGCCCAAATGTGTACAGTGCGGTTAGGTTTTAAAAGATGAGCCAAAATAAAGACGTTGATGGATCGGTCGGAGTTGGTGGGCAACATATATGTATTTATACGAAATTATATAGAGATACAGCATAACATGGAATATCTGCAGAGCAAATGTAGACGTAATCTGTACTCGACGAGACGACAAGTTTCGGATATCACGATAACACATTTCAAAGATTTTTATTACTAGCATAATATCACAAAACTATAGTAAAATGTAAAAGACTAATTTAAAGGCAATCAAATATTTGAAACTACGTAAACTAAAGTTATTTGAATTTATGATTTAATGAACATTCCAAAAATAATATATATATATAAAAAACATATTTTTTTTAATATAACAAACAAAGCATATAAATAATTTCAATACAAACCAATTCGAATTTAGTCACCATTATAACTTGCTTGTAACTATAGTCGATTTATGGTTGTACAGATTTTCGTGTTAAACCAAATTACGATAAGAGCGCGAAAAACACCTTACCATACACACTTATATATGTATTTACTTGTACACAAACGTAAGAAAACTACAAAAAGCAGGCGTGGTTAATTTTGGAACGGATGCTGGGCATCGAGCGCACTGCTATGGCGGACTCCCTGCAGGCTGCCCTTGTACCTGGAACCGCGCATGTTGTGAAATATATTTATGCTGGCTGCTTTTATATAATTCACATGATCTGCAATTTAATTTATATGTTTGCTAACTATATATATGAACAGACAAAAAAAATATGAAACATTAAATATGAATATGAATATAATGTGAAAATTGAATTATGATTTTAGTTAGTGAATGTTATGTATTTATGCAAACGAATTTATGTTTAAAACGCGCTCACGGAATTATGTGAAAACATCGAGCATATTTATATAAAATATAAATATGAAAATGTTTCATTTTGAGGTGCGGTAATTTGAACATACAAAAATGCGGGAAAGATGTAAGATTCTCAACATATAATTATTGAACGTTGACTGACTTTAATTCATACTCAATAACTATACGAATTTATACATCTTACGAATTAAGAACATAAATCGCAGGCATTCATATCAATTAAACAAAAGAAATATGTCAATTGGACTTGTGTAGTTGATTTTCATGAAAATTAAATCCGCCGACCGAAACTAATAAAAATCCTTAGTTTTATTTGTTTTCTAAAATATAATTTACTTCAAGTAGCTGTAAGTTAAATCTATAAAATGTTTGTAGGAAAGTACTTGTTTTATACAATTATTAATTATCAGTAAATTTAACATAAGCGAATTTAAAGATTCAATTTGACTCCAATGCTTATAAATTATATGCATATTATTTTCATACATTTAGCATTTATATATACATTTAGAAGTCTGCTATAAAAAATAATGTTTTAAATACATACACACACACATATATATAAATACTACATAGTCATACGCATTGACAAAATAACACAACACAAAAAACCAGATTCTAATTGATGTGTCGCTTTACGATTTGTTAATTCCGACAAGATTTGGCCATTAAAACGATCCTCGTATCTGTGTCCAGATCTGAGATAACTTCTTTTTTTTGTGTAACCATGTGTTGTTTTGTGTATTTTGAATACATGTGAGTTTGTCTGGTTCTATGTGAGTGTGTGTGTGTGTATCCAAATGAGTTTATTGGTGTGTCCTCTTTGCATCCAACAACAGTCCTGTTTATGTACTCGATCGAATGTGTAGGAGTGTGTGTGTGTGTGTACCCGACGTCCGCTCACCCAATATTGTAGAAACAAAAAAACATGTTCTGGAAACTTGAATGAATTTTTTGTTCCAGACTTGGGTCGAGATTATTTGTGTGTATGTATTTGAAAGGGAACTTTAGGACGGAGCACACGGGTATGTATATTTGTATAATTATATATTTTATATTATGCTAAAGCATTTGAAAAGTGTTGTTTAAATACAATTTATATACGCCTACCTGAACGCCCGTCGTTTTAGTTGTGGCTGTTTTTATTAATATACTATATATATACATATATATATGTTCATTAAACTAATATTGGTCGTTGTAATGTCGGCACAACCTTGTACTTGATATAATATGTATTTATAGGTTTTGAAATGGATCTGCCACAAAATCAAAGGATTTTGTATATTTGTTTTCTAGATTGGATTGACTCAAAAATAAAAAGTTAATAATATACCTAAATATATGTAATAAGAAATAATCATTAGAAACTTTAATTTAATGCGGGCTGATGATAGAGGGGCTCAATTCCACTTCGTTGATTGTATGATAAGTGTGTAGTGGAATCCCTTTCTTATCATAAAGAAGCTTGAACAGTGTTTTATGCTCGCTTGAATCAATAAATGCATGCTATTTTAACATAATTATATGTTCGATTTTGTGTGTGAACGTCACCATTATATTATTCTATTCAGCATTATTATCTGTATTCAGTATCACATAAACATTATATTCATTCATACAAATCTAAAGTATACATATCCCAAATTGCGGACATGTCAATAAATTAATTGTCTAGACCTCCCTTCGTCTCAGACATATATTATATGTCCAACCCCATGTACGTGTGCCCAAACAAAATCCGAGGATAAATCCATTCACACCACTATCTAAAAATGGATCGACTATAACCAACCATCAGCGCACACTCAAATAGACAAAAAAAGTCAAACCCATAAGGTGACTGTCCGATCTTATAAGGTTGACCATAAGTTTTGTGCGACCTTATCGCAGCAGTGTCTGTCGAGAAATGCGTGCAACTTAATACCAATCGATCCGGGAATGTCGTAATGCAATCAGGTTCGTGCGGTTTGTACATCAGCACAGGTAAATATGTATAATATTTAGGCGCCACTGCAACGCCGGGTTATGATCGTTTTTTTTTGTTTACTGTGATATCTGCTGCTGATATACACTGAGAAAATTCAGCGTAAGGGATGTTATGTATCAACACGCACCCTTTCGAACTATAAACTTGAACGCCTTTTTATGTTATTTCACAGACATGAGACTCTAATGTCGGATATCTTAATAGCCTTACATCGATCATCTGGAGATCGGTGGCATATATATAAATACACTCTTTATATATATATATATATACGAGTATATCGATATAATTATACCTAAGGCACGCGCATTGTTATATTAGGGGTGCATATTTCTTGTGTCTACACAATTAGACGATCGTTGGTTAGCGAGTCTTGTTTCAGCTTCTGGTCATTCCGTACGAGGGTTTTTAGTTTTTTTTTTTTTCAAACGGTTTGTTTACCCTGTTAATTGAGGGTAGTCAATTCTATTGATGATCAATATTATGGACCACTTTAAATGTTGATTAATAATATAGAGAATATGTATATAAATGGATGCAAAAGTGATGGATTGAGAGACGTTTACGATTTGATGAGTTTAAATTGAAATATTATGTATATTATGGTTTTATTTAATTACTTTTATTTAATTAATAACACAACAAAAATTAAATAGATAACGTGAAAGATTTTTGTCAAATCTAGCGATTTCCTACAAATTATACACAATACCGCATAATGCATAGAGACTTTGTACCAAAATAATTGTCGTAGCTTCCGTAGCTTGTCTTTTCGTGCTTGTTATCGGATGGTACACTCTGAAACGACGTGATCCACCGCCTCGTACGCACCGCAATCACATATATAGTGATAATGTAGCTGCTTTGACATGATACTGCGGAATCTGTTAAATTCCGGTTGAGTTTGTTCCATGATATCACTTCTTTTACAAGGTCGTCGACGCGTAACCAGGTATTCCGCAGTGAGAATTGCTGTGTCCTTACATTTTGGTCAGTATTTTCTAGCGCCATAAGTATCGGGTGCTCCTCAACATACTTGCAGGCGGAGGAGGCAGAAGGAGTCAATTTCAGAGATTTGATGGGGTTTTCGTCGATAAATATAGATAATCTCGAGTTTAGAAATATCTGCATTGACAATAGAGCAACTTATATTCATTAAAATTTATTTTTTAATGTTACATATGATGATAATTCAAATTGAATATGTAACATACCTACAAATTTTACATAAAGTCCAGGAATAAAAAAAGATCTCTGTAAAATACTCTCTATTTTTGGTCTCTGAATTTTGAAATTTGTATAAACAGTTATTGAATTATTATAATTGTTGGTACCACGAAAAGTTATGTAACGAGTACTTATTAACTATTTACTGCAAACTTTTTTATACACTGTACTTTATATTTTGGATGTGTGCTTTTTTGGTGTATATATAGATAGATATATTATAGATTCTGATACGACATTTTCAAGCTATTTTGGATAGTGCAATATTATTATTGGAAAGTCTATTTCCTGGTCCTTCACAATACAATACAATAGCATTTCTTAGCAGTGAAGTGTTTTAGGTACTTGGGTGTCCGGTTGGTTTGTTTTTTGTTTTTGAAAAAATATTGACAATGTGACATAAGTGAGTATGTGTATTCCGCCAAAATTTAAGTTGTTTACATTTAAAATACAAATAATTTTGAAAATTCTTTTCATTATTTACCTCACTTTAAAATGGTAAAATTTCACCGTTGAGGGCAATTTGTACAGCCAAGATTCAGAAATATAAGATACGTTAACAAAATTTAGTTACCTGTAGAACAGGTTGAGGTTATATTGTATTCTTGGTCTATAACTTGCATTGCATTGTGCCGCTGCCTGTTTCCAATTTTCATAACTCCATATTATTTTTATTTAGTACTAACCTTCAAATGATACGTGTATAAATTTGACAGCAATCTGACTATTGATTCGTGAGTTATAACATTTTGCGTGAATCAACTTTTGTTTTGGAAAAAAATATGAATTTCGAGTTTTAATAATTTGATGAAAAAAAAACAGTAGTAACCAAACAATGTCTTGATAAACATTATCCGAATTCTGCTCCATCGAGACAAATGGTAGACAAGTTGATGGCTGAATTTAAATGTGGTTGACCATAGCCATAGCCGAGTGGGTTAACGCGTTGGCCTTGCTTATGGGAGGTCGCCGAAGTGTTTTCGAATGTAGCACTTGAAATCAGTAGGTTCCTCTTGCTATTAATAACCTATTTTTAAAATAGGTTATTGATTTGGAATAACGGAACATTAATGCCATCAATTAACATATACACACGTACCCTGTATAGAACAATAAGTTTATGATGGCGTTGATGATTCACGATTACGAATATAAACTATCAAAATAGATCTCGGTGCATAGAGATATCTCAAAAATATGCTAACTCCAATAGGAGTAGCACAGCACATTAGCATGAGCTGACCAGTCGTGTGAACCCATAATGGTCAATGAATCCGGTGTGCGGCATCGCACACTGGTTCTATGTCTCACAAGGGATTACAGGATCCAATGAGAGATTTTACACAAACATTTGGGTGGAAAAATTGAATGAATTGGGCTTCGAATGGGATACCCAACCACCATGTTCTCCAGATTTAGACATTTTCCTGTTTTCAGATCTCAAGAGAATGCTTGCTGGAAAGAAATTTAAGTAAATTAATGAAGTAATCGCTGAAACTGGGGCCTAATGTTGTCGAGAATGAGAAATCGTACTATAAAAATGGTACCGAAAAATTGTATCGACAAATTGTATGACCGCTGGTTGAATATATATCGAATAAAATTATATTTAAAAAAATCAATAAACACATTGTGTTTGTTTCACATATAAATTCCATATTTTTGTAGTTCATTTGATTCCTGATAACTTCAGTTGAAAAATATAGTGATTTTTGTAAATTTAAAATTTTTAATTAATTTATAGATTAAACGAACAGTCCTAGAAAGCATATGCGTTATAATATATATATATATAATAATATATATATATAAAAATGATACAAGCGTATAATGTGTGTGCGTCAATGCACATTGCACACAGTGATCAAAACACACGTTTAACATCGAAAACCATTTGTTGTTCTCGAAAACATATAATTTTTTTTAGTGCACTTAATATACAAAATACACATCTGTGTTTGTGTGTGTATGCTTGTATGTTTGGATATGTGTTTTTTGGTTAGTACGTGACACAAACCCCCATGGTGACAGAGAGGTCGCATGCGCCCCGTGGCTGGACTGCGTGCTCGCGCAGTTCCTCATTGCGCCCATATAGAAACATGTAAGATAAATTGTGTTCGAAAGAATGCACTTTGCACTGTTTCAATGCAGAGACGCATGGAATGAAGAATCTTGACCATAATTCACAAATTCTAGGCTGGTGTGTGTGATAAATATGTTGAACATATTGTCTTATGTGTTTTTAAGCATGAAACAAAGTCGCTTTTTGTGCATTCGACACATATTTAGAGCTAGAATTTTATTTTATGTTTTACTTGCCGAAATGGAATGTATGGAGCACAAGGTTCTTGTTTTAATAATTCTGAGTTTCGCAATCTAGGAATACCCAGGAGACTCTGTAGGGATTTTATGCCTCTCCGGGCGCAGTGTAGACGTTATACGTACATTGGTACATAGAATTTAATACAAGAATTTGCAGCTTTCACCATTTGGTTCAGAATATTTCGCAGCTCATTGCTACTACGAAGGGTTAGACCCAGGTCTATTGAGTTTAAGTTTCGTGACTCCATCGCGCGTTTAAAACAATTATGTCCAAGAATATTTTATTTTGTTAAGATTAGATCACTGTTTGGAGTCACGTTCTTAAAGAGCGGACGCACGCAGGAATCAGTGCGGACCCAATGTGTTTTATACGATTAAGATTGATCGGACCTTCACCCCATCATGGACTACTTCTGGGTTCTTAAAGTAATACCAATACCAAACCTATAAAAATAAAAAAAATAATAACAATAAGACACATTTTTACATTACCGATCTAATTTATAATATTTGTTTGGTTACAATGAATAAAATAAAAAAATATCTTGTAATTTTACTTTGATAATCCAACCAAACAGCTTCATATGAACGATAAATTAAAATTATTTGGATTTTTGTAAGATATAAACTTCCAAAAAACATTAACCATATGATTGCCATATATTTATAGTAGTTATTCTTTAAAAAAAGCTATTATAAGATAAATCCATATATGTACGTTTCTACACTACCTACAGTATACCACGTATACCTCACAAGCTCAAATTTATTCAGTGCCTTTATGCAATGTTCTATTGTTTTTGTGCGATCGCGATAAGAGGTGTTTCAATATTTCATAACTGGAGTTGTAATTACACTTTCAAACAAAGGGTAACCGGGTTCGCGTATAAAACGGTGGTACTTTAAAATTGTCTGTGGATGTGAGTGTGTGTGTGTGTGCAAGTGTAAGTGTACAATTGAATGTAAACGCCAATTGATTTATGAAACAATGAAATTGTATAGTATAGTCAGCGAAAAGGTGTTAACCGCGCCTTTGGCAATATCAATTTCTAACATGAATTTATTTATCTACCGTTTGTTTCCATTCTATACAAATACATAGCTGCAGCCTAAAACATAAAATAAACATAAAGGAACATATTATGCATAATATGTATTATAGAGTAGCTCTCTGTGTAGATATACATTTTGTGTAATGTGCATGATTTATGTTCGAGGGAAAATCTGCAAAGCGTAAAATTTGCAAGCAACTCGCACATTTTTTGTTGGTGTTGTGTGTGTATGTACGAAAATATTTGTTTAAAAGCGAATTACAAGAAAATGATTGATGACCCATGCAAATTATCATATTTTAGCCAAGTTTTCCGTGTGTGTGTGTGTGTGTTGGCTTG
Organism: Bolitophila hybrida; assembly: GCA_027564075.1. Lineage (NCBI taxonomy): Eukaryota > Metazoa > Arthropoda > Insecta > Diptera > Mycetophilidae > Bolitophila > Bolitophila hybrida. Next base: position 3,622 of record JANSTU010013754.1, on the reverse strand, counting down.
TTTTTATGGCGCGGCCCTTTGTATTCTTTTCGATGTGTTTACATATACAACATATTGTATATGCAGATAATTCGAAACTTTTCGCTCGCTTATACACACACATACATTAACAAAAAACACATTATTGATTAAATCATAATAAAAGATCCATTGTATGCGACGTGCTGAGGTGCGTCCTGTGAATGAGACACCCAACATGCAAACGAATTACAGATTAAAAAAGGGTAATCAGTTTTCCCGCACATTTTATATGCAAAATATACCCATGTCATGTACTCTATCTCAATAAGCGCGCGCATGTTCCATAATCGGTGCGTGCCCCTCCGCGGCTGTCTTGTGTGTACGCGAGATTGCGTTTGTATGTGTGAATGAGTTTTGTGATGTGTGTGTGTGTTGTTACATGATAGATTACATTCTAATTGAATAGTGGAGATATGTTCGCTCGCGTCTTGGGTAATTATTCAAAACGGGCAACACGTGTAACTGATGCGACGAATTGAAGTATCGTTCTGAAACGGTTAAAAAGGCGTTTTCGACTGTTGTGATGCGTCAAGTCGTTAGTGTCATCCTCATTCACATGCGTGTCTGCGTATATGTCTTCCGGAAAAGTATTCCGCATTCGGGAAATGACATGTGTAATGTGCATTACGATGCGTATCGGAACACTTAAGCACAATATGTATATATGATTGAATTATATATAAAAATTTTAGATTGTGTGATTAAGGGGTAAATTGTTAAAAATCAATGTACATTATGAATGTATGAAATATACATTTTTGAAGAAGAAATATATTTAAATTTTATTTTTCGATAATCGACAGCAGCAAATTTATTTCTGTAGAAACTCGATAATTTCGTCGTTTAATTTAGAGCTTTATAATGAGCTCTAAATTAAAACGTCCGTAGACTTATTTTGGAGTTATCGAGACATGAATAAAATTTGTTATATGAGCTCGGTAAATATAAATATTGATCTATACAATAAAAAAAAACTATAAGATAAAATAAGGTTGGCACTTAATTGGTCCTGACCTTTTCTGAAAAGCTTTTTCTTAAGCTTTATATACAGAGATTTCATATTATCTTCGGTATTTATAGATGTAAATCTGACGCAATTATGATCGAACTTTTTCCAAGTTAATACATGACCTTACCTAGTTCACTGCTCCAACGCAAATACATACACATGCCTATATTATAAAATATTCAATTTCAAAAAACGAGTAAAATAGCTCAATAAAATCATAATAAACACACAATTCTTTAGTTATTTTGTATATATAGTTACAACAAAGTTTACATGTGACAAACAGCTTTTTAATGAAGCGAACATGGTCACAACACTCAAACATTTACTCAAAAAAAAAAAAAACAAAACACGAAGATAAACAAACAACCATTTAAATTGAAAATAAATATAAAATAATTTTCTCTTTATCAACTCATTTCGATGTTTGACTAAAATGTATGTGCGATAAAAGCAGAGTGAGCGAGCGGCTTAATGTATTTATAGTATTTATGTCACCGCGGTGTTTATATTATTACTTATATTTTATTATGTATGAATATAATTTAATTTATTATAATTTTTGATACGGAGATGTATAGCGAAATTAAGGAGTTTTTTGCATCTACATAAATCAGACTCATGATCAACATCTTCAACTATTTATAATGCTATATCAGATAAATCGATTTAAATTCGGGTGCGGAGTGTGCGAGTCAAATAAACAATATTTGAACACGATTTTAGTCTTATTTCTGATGCAAAGGTGCGTTTATTAAACAAACATATAAATATGTGCCCATTTTCGGTCTACATAAACTGTAACAGTTAAAAACTAACAACGTACAAATATCATATACAGTCGAAGTATTCGATTTATATAATATAAGTTATTTGACAAAATGCATTTATACTATGCAAGCGCCACCAGCTTTTGTTCTATATATAAAAAAACTTTTCTTACGTGTTATAAATTCAGTAATACCAACATCCACACATTTTGGCGCCATTCAACCAAAAAAAAAACGTCGGTACACTTTAATAGAATATTCTTCGTTTTTATTATTGTATTAGTGTATTACTATAATATACTTGAGATATTCAACAACATCCTTTTTATTTAAGTTTTATTGTATCTCTTCTGCTGTTGCTTATATCCAATATATATTTATATATATATACACAATTATACATACCTGTTTGGACTTTGGAGGTAACGCGCAGAGCGGTGAAAAAGGCGAACGTAAAACGTGTCTGAACGAACATTTCGTGAATGTCGTTTTCTGTTGGTGGTACAGAATTGTTTATTATGTATTGAATGCAGCCAAACTTGCAAAGGCTGCTCGCCGCCACCTCAGACCTCAGACCTCAGCCGACACGCCGTCCGCCCTGAAAAAAGGGTCAAGGAATTAAAAATAAAAGCGGCATACATCGCGTTTGTCTAATGCCTTTTTATATAATAAAATAAATACGTGTAAGTGAATATATATATATATATAGTTACTATACATACATGTATATATATATGTTAGCGAACACGATAGTATTTTCATTATTCGAGACCGCAATTTCGTTGTTTTATTGTTCAGTATTTTAATGTGTTTTCAATCACACCGCAATATAGAATTCTAAATATGCTGGGTTGTTTATAATTACGTATTTGTTGCTTTTGTTTTTGTTTTGTCGACTATAAAGTTGGAATAGACCGGACTTTAGTTTGACTGATAGTTTCGTTGCTATTAACCTGTGAATTCGATTATATCCAAAGTCCAATTGCCGCTAAGTTTTGGTTCAAAATCATCATGAGCGATGAAGCTCATTTCACATTGAATGACAAGGTTAATAAGCAAAACAGCCGACTTTGTGTTTCCGGAAATTATAGAAAATGACATGGTTCACTTCTGGTTCCAACAGCGATTCAATGAAGCTATTCCGCACGATGTTCGACCGATGCGTCATATCGAAAGACGGCGATATATATATAATATAGGCGGTCATTTGTTGGATATTATTTTTAAAACATAATGAAACAAAATAGAAAGGAAAAAATAAAGTTTGTGTAAAAAAAGTTGTCCACATCAAAAGTTATTCATGTTTCAAATGCTATCGCAACAGATGGCGCACCCTGTACTTACGTATTTTGAGATATTTCTGTAGATACCCGTGATGATACATTCAATATAGAAATTATCCATGTATTTATCTAGAAAGGCTAATTTATCATATTTTTACATTCTATTGGTATTACGTTTACGTTTGACAATATTATGATATAGATTCTAACCATTAAGAGTACATTATATTTTGTAAATCTATTATCATTTAGAGCAAGGTTGCTGTCTTCTAACCCAGGGCCGTAAGCCTGTAAGATCGAATCCAGGTACATATATGAAATTTTATATATTTGTGACTGGGTGCGTTTTCACAAAATCGCAATGATCTATATAGGAAAGATGTTTTTGATCCCGATTCTCATTGGATCCTTTAATCCCTTGTGGGACATAGGGCCAGTGTGCGATGCCGCACAGCGGATTGTTTGACCATTACGGGTTCACACGACTGGTCAGGTCATGCTAATGTGCTGTTTGTGCTGTGCTACTCCTATTGGAGCTA
>JANSTU010013743.1:0-14894 GCA_027564075.1 Bolitophila hybrida | reverse complement strand
ACATTAATGCCATCACTTAACATATACACACGCACCCTGAATAGAACAATAAGTGTATGATGGCGTTGATGATTCACGATACCGAATATAAATTAGCAAGATAGATCTCAGTGCATAGATATATCTCAAAAATATGCTCAATTGCCCTGCAAAGTTGTTAAATTATCATGACCTGACCACTCGTGTGAACCCGTAATGGTCAATGAATCCCGTGTGCGGCATCGAACACTGGCCCTATGTCCCACAAGGGATTACAGGATCCAATGAGAACCCTAATTCTCTTTTTAAATGAATTAAACAATATTTTTCATGTGAATATTATGTACTGAAAATCTGAAACGTCTGCTGACATAAAGTCCGGACATTTTCGTAGACACAATTTATTTCCTGCCTTTTTGCTGTCGAGACTTTTTTATGTCATAATATAAGTCGTGCCATACAAAAATCTCGTGGAGACCCATTGTTATATTTGGACAAATAAAAACACATTTTTGCAGTGAATGTACTTGATTCTTGATGTCGTTTTCGATTGTTCACATCACATATTATTGACACTGGAAATCGCACGAATAATTTCATATTCATTATATGGATGCAGTAGACGTGGTTAAACTATAAAAAAAATACATAATAGTAAAGTGTCGGGTGTTTTAGTTTGTTTTGATAAACAATAAAAAAATGAAATTTCCTACAATATTTGTGACCGTTGGTACAACACAGTTTGACAAACTAATTCTGCAACTAGACACGGATAACCTAAAAGAAACACTAACACTGCTAGGTTGCAATAGATTAATCGTACAAAGTGGCCGAGGTAAAGTGTCTGCAATACGTAGTACTGCGTCTATTCAGGTAGAACAATACGGATTGAAGAGCAGTATCATAGAGGACATTGATCGGGCGGACTTTGTGATCAGTCATGCAGGAGCCGGTAGTTGTATCGAAGTACTTGGTGCCGGTAAACCAATGCTAGTTGTTGTTAACGAAGAACTAATGGATAATCACCAAATTGAACTGGCACAACAGCTCAGCGAAGATGGTTACCTGTTCTATTGCAACACGACAACGCTAAATGATACACTACGAAATATGGATGTGAGTCAGCTGAAACCCTATGTAAAAGGCAACGCCAAGAAATTTGTGCAACATCTTGATCGTTTGATGGGTTTCACAGATTAAAAATAAAATACAGTACATTTTGCTAGCCTAGGTTTTTAATTTATTTTTTATTTTGGATTTTAACAAGAAGCATTACATACAATTACAATAATTTTAATCATTGATATAATATTTATGTTATTTTCAATGTATTTTATCTAACATTAATATTTGGACTGATAAATGCAACGTGAGTTTTATAGAGAAGAAATATTTATATAATTTATGTAAGTGTTTCAACACATCGAATATGAAGTTATTATTAATTTGTCGGGAATATTTTATTCGAAAGCAGATGTCTAGAAAATGGATGCAGTGTCTTTACTCTCCTTCGACAACTACGCTACCCTGTTCAAGGATAACTTCGAAAGAGAATGGAGTGAAGGCATATCCTAGACCAGCGTAGAATTTGCTCTGGAATTCGACCCAGTGCAAACGAAGTGTATGCAGGAAAGCCGAAAGTCCTTCCATCAGAACGAGAATGCCGACAGTGAGTACTCCCCAGAAAGCAAAGATGACCCAAAGTGCGATACCACCGACCCATCCCTTTTGCTTGAGAGCATTCTGCAATACCATGTTCCACAGTACTTCAGCCAATTCTGAAAGAAAAAAAACGTTATTGAAATAAATTATATTAGTTCTTATATTTTTGTAGTAACTTACGGGCGTGCGCCAGTGAGAGGGCCCACAAACGAAGGTATGAAGCAGTGTGAGAGACAGAACCTAGCACATATTCAATGGTGTGAATGCCCTGGTGAATAAAGATTTCCGACATTTCTTCTTCCTCGTGACTACCGGCTCCACCATGCTCTTCCACGCGTGTTTCACCGTTCAGAGCATGCTCAGTATCTCCGTTTACAGTGGGTAAAATTGGTTGATGTTGGGCAGCCTTGCGAGCGCGCATAATAATGATAGGTTTGGCGAACAACATCACTGGAATGCAGAGTACTGCCAAGATTACAAGCATTTTCTGAATGCCAGCCTGACCAGCGTACATATACGGTGAGCAAATGAAGTTTTCCTTTTGTTCTGATGGCTTGAACAGCACCATGTTAATAAATGTGATCAAAATCGATGGAGCACATGATTCTGAGAAAGCGCCGTCATTCGCAGCTGAGTACTTGAACCACTTGATGAACATCAATAAGGTCATATAGAAGAACAGGAATACCAGGAAAATGATTTGCGGAATAAACTGTGTGATTATGGACATCTTGTCATTGAAGTAACGGTAGTTCATCAAACTCATGACAACACCGAAAATCATATGCAGAACACCGAAAATAATGGATATCTTCATTTTGTATGCATTCTGGAAGATGATTTTGTTGAGCGGTGCTACTTGCCACACGGGATCCATGCCAAATGGATACGAGGACTGAATAAAATCACTAGCGGGATCCAGCTGCAGAGCCTTATTGCTCATAATCGTCGAAGTATTGTAGTTAATTTCCCAGTGAGAGCCAAATATGTTCAAAGACTTGGAGAACACATCGTTGTATATAAATCCAGTGTACATTGAGAAGACACCCATCAAGAAGATGATATAGCGACCGCCGAAGAAAATGTTCCAGATCTACAAATAAATAACAAGGTAAATAATGATTTTATAGTTTTAACAAGATATTCAAACGAACCTCATTATCGGACTTGTTGGCTGCCAAAGATTTTTCCTTCAGAATCATCCACAGAGCAAACAGAGCCATAATGGCACCGTGTCCCAAATCACCGAACATCACAGCGAACAAGAACGGGAACGTAATGATGGTGTACGGTGCCGGATTCATTTCACGATAGCTGGCAATACCGTAAGCATTGATAAGTGCCTGAAAGGCCTTTGTAAACTTATTCGTACGATTGTACGTCGGTGGATTCTCGAATGTCTGCATTCGATTCAGAATCGGTGGTACCGATGATCCTGAACGTTCCGTACCGCGACGCAACGCCAGCTGAATGGTCTCGATATCCAATACCGGTACCCAACACTCGGCAATCAGACACTTTTGTGTGACGTCCAGATTGAATAGATTCAATGTGTGATAGATTGCCTTGATCTTGCGTACCTTTACAAACCAGTTCTTGAGGTTCTTGGCAGCGGCAACCAGCACACGATGACGATGGTCTTGGGTTTGTCCGAGAACAGTGTTCAAGTCCTCGATACGTGTCATAACGCCCATGGCCATTTCACGGCGATCAGATGGTGCTTCAGGGCAAGGGTACAGTGTTGCCCGGAAACCCTCGCAGATCTTCTTGACACGAGTTTTAAGCTGGTCTCCTTGGAAGAAAATGATGAACACAGACTTGAAGACATTGTCTCCCTGAAAATAAATAGATGTTTGAGAAATGTCCGGGCATTTAGAAATGTTTGCTTACATTTGATGGATCCTCGAGTGGTGACTCAATCATGGCCTGTCGCAAGAAGACATTACCACGGCAAGCACGCCACAACATACGCTCAAAAGCGGGCAAGCGTTCGCGCAAGATTACACCGGCCACAAAGCTATTTTCATTATTCGACAAAAAAAAATTATTAGTTTTTATATTAAAAAAAAAAAAACTATATAGATAAAGAAAGGCAGCGCAGAGTGGTTAGTATATCCATTGATCGAGGAAGAGATGACTTGAGTTATGAAGTTTTAAATCATGGGGGTACGATAAGTTCAATGTTGTCTTAAATAACAATGAACTCATCATCGGAATATGGAAAAGACGTTCAGTTCAGATCACCACCGGTTAAGCAGAAAGAACAAAATTATAATTTAGTAAATAAGCATGATAATCCTATTGTTGGTCTTGAATCGCACTTTCTCTTAAAAATGCACATATTTCGATAAATATTCTAATGTTAAGTTAACGTGGTCGCACGTTGGAAAAAAACCTATATTTTAACTACTGGGACAAAATGACATATATAATATTACAGACTATTAGGAGCAAAACACAAGCACATAAAAAAGTATACTAATATTTTCTAATTTGACAGAAAATAGTGGGGCTAAAGGGGGAAGGCATTCAAAACAACCACAAAAACACGTAAACAAATTTCACAAAAGCGTTTGTCAGTTTTTTTTATTTTATTTTACTTTAGATCAAAAGCTATAAATTCTATAAAAAAAAACGAAAAAACTCCGTTTACTGACCATGGCAGATACTCGTCGGGATCTTGTGGTTTTTCCAGAAAACTAGTTGAGTATGAAAATTCCAGGTTAATAACATTGGTTTGTGTATGTAAATGACCAGTTAATATGTGTGTTTGTAGATTTTAATTGGGAGTAATCAAGTGGTTATAAAACCACTTTGATGACCGGTATGTTAACAAAATCACAACAAATTAATATTATATTATTTTATAAAAAAAATGGGGCAAAATAATATTAATCAAAAAAAATACAATAACAAAAAAAAACATAAAAATTAGCTCTGTTCTACGTACCCAAGCTGAACGGGTCCCATTGAATTACCAGGTCTACTTGACTCGTCCGCTATCAATGCTCGGGTCATCGACTCCGTAGCACCCAGGCCACCTTCTTGCTACAAAATGGCACCAAAAACGTAAAATGGACAAAACAATAATAATTTTGTTCTTAAGGAAAGGGGTCATAAGCAAACAACAACAACAACAACAACACACTTGCTTGCACACATTTTATCATCAATTATATTGTTGAATAGATAACATTGGTTTGGGATAAAATAAGCATTTCTGACACCATGAAATTGTGATTTCTTTGTTTTCATTACATTCGAAACAGATAATCGGAATTTCATAAAGTTGTCTTTGATGACTACACACACATAGAAAGCAAATTTAAAAAATAACATAAAAATCACGACGACATTTTAAAAAATAAAAATGGATGAAAAATAAAACTTAAAATTTATGAGCATGACCGAAATTATAACGAATTTCTACGATGCGTATACATACCATTATTTAAATCAGAGACGTATATATTTGTATTTAAATTAATACACACACATACACACGTGGGAAATCTATCGGAAACATGAACATAATATAATAACAAACCCACAGTTTTAGTAAAATCGATTTTTTGGTTGGATTTGTAAATATTTCCATGTCACCTTAATAAATAAATAATAATTACGTGCACAAAGGTTTACCATACAATAATATTAGTTTAGTTAGTGTTTAGTATTATAATTTTATCTACGATTTAGTGAGTTGATCCAACACCGCAAATGATTTTACGTGCAGAGAATTATGTGCATTTTTAATAGACGAATAGTGACGATCGTTTTTCTTTACTCTTTCTTGTTTCATGGTTTGATGTTCTTAAGCGCTAAAGGTTTATTTAAAACTAGAATTTTATGTCGCGTCGTGAGGAGGATTAACATGGAAAACACACACAAACACAAAAAATCAGAGAAAATGTCGAGAGCTTGCCTCAAATGGTTACTTAGATGGGATCCACCCTCAGTGATCAAGTTCGTTTTCTACGACACCCACGAACATCGTTGATTATAATGAAATTAAATATATAAAGATATTGAATTGTATTCAAAATTAAAAAGTCATTTATATCTGCTTATATGCAGTTTTGAAGATTAAAAAAAAGTAATAGGCATATCACAGATAGCATATGCGTGTGTGTGTGTAATATGTATATAAAACCCTCCCCCGTTGTCATCTTGTCGTTTAAACTCTACCAGTCTGTTGAACTCTGTGCGCGCAATTCCTGGCTTAAAACTATTTATTGTTTGTAACGTTGTGATGGCATACAGACGACGTAATATCTATATTTGTATATTATATTTACCCAAGTTTTAAGTTTTGTGCCTGTGCGCCAGGACGCAGAGCCTCCTCGCCGAGCAGCTGAACCTGTTCCTCCTCTTTGTGAGCGTCTGACATCTGATTATAGCGTACTCGTGTTATTGTATATGGCGGACATGCCTGGCAACACAACCGAAAACAATGTTTGACGACGTGCCCTAAACTCTGACCCCCTCCCCATCTATGCTTTTCGAATTCCACCATTCGAATTTTTACTGTAGTTGTACGTTAAATTTAAATGTTACTCTTGAACGCAATAAAATCAATTTAAAAATTAAGAAAACATAAAAATTAACCAAAAACCTCGTATTATGAAGAAAATTAAAAATTAAAAATTAAAACAAATAAAAAAGCCATTAATATATGTAATCTATGCCTTGCAAATTGCAGAAACACTAAGGGGTCACCAGTGGGCAGTTTATTATGTATTTAAAAAAAAGGAATTTTGTAAACAGCAGCTTAGATTTTGTGGCTCAAAGCTGCTGCTACAAATTAAGATATAAATTAGTGATAATAATTTAGTATATTGTAGAATTAATTAACATGCTGTGTTGTAGTTTGTGTTAGATGTAAAGAATTACAAAAGCAAAAGCCGTATGTTAAAACTTAAACGTAATGAACTAAATTGGAAATCATGCAAAAAGTATAAAATAAAATGAATGTTTTTAGTTGAATTATTTACAGATTTTTAAATTAATAAATAAATTTAATCTAGTAAAATAATTTGTTAAAATAAAACAAAAAAAATTCTACGCGTTATTTTGAATTGAATTTCGACCCTTAATAATCAATTAAAAACCCCACTTAATTTCAAAAACAACTTATTTAACATAATATTTATTACAAATGGTTAGTAACTGAGTTCGAGCTTCAAATGATGGTTGATATGATTCGCAGACGAATATTGTTATTTCAGTTGTGTTGTCGAGACGATCTTAAAACTATATTTATATATCTAGGAATTAGTACCGAACATCGTTTACATTCTCACAAAGGTGTGTTTTGGATTATTTCAGTGCTTAATGATTAATTAGTATTGGTTGAATAACATTAATAGCAACAAAAATGTGTAAAATAAGTAAACCTAAAATTACAAAAATGCCATCGAATAATTTAAAAAATCTGTCTAGTAAAAAAATATTTTGTTGCATTCTTTAGAGAACACAATTACATTTTTCGGTGGACACCAGTTTGAAGAACAAATTTGAATTTATCATTTTTTTATTTAGAAGTAATTATTTACTGTATAGTTTTAAATAATTATACTCTGAAATAACCCCTAAAACACAAAAACATGCAGCCAGTCATACGCACACAAACAATTACAGCACTCCCATACAATAAAAAGGTCAGTAAAACACAAATTACTACCCCATATACATTGAAAAATTAGTGTGTTAGATTGTGCACAAACAGTAACTAAATGCTTATTATGTCGCTTTTACGTTTAAATAATGTTTGTAGACATTTAGTAGAAATATATAAATTACTTTATGTTATGTTATGTGTGCGTATGTTTGTGTATTAAAAATCCATGAAAATGAAGTATGACGCAAAAATAGATAAAACATAATTTCAGTATAAATGTGTGTGCGTGTAAAAAACAATATGTAAAATAAAAACGTTTGAGAGTAATAAAAAAAGAAACACTCGCATTTCAACATCATTGATTCAACAACATTTCAAATGTACAGCTTTGCTCTCCTCCACATAACATGGAGAAGAGTCATGTGCTTCTCGGTTGTTATTGTGATGCGCACACATATGGCAATGCGCGATCTTACCTCATCAAAGAAGACCTGAGTCTTGCGCAGAATGTGCTTGAGTTCGGTGAGCTCAAGGAAATTGCGCTTAAGTGCCTCAGCGTTCTGGTTGACCTCACGCAGTTCATTCTCGAGCTTCTCAAATGTAGCCTTTCATACAAAAAAAAGATTTATAAAAAATATCACAGAATTTTGATATAGTATAAATACCTCCAGATCGATCATTTCACGGGGTTGTGGTGCTTCGGGACTGTCACCAGTGTCCAACATCGGAATGCCGTCTTTCTTGATTTCACGCTCCAAATAGCGTAGTTTACGTTCCATTTCATCGCAACGACGCACCTCGTTTACGAATTTACGTTGAAACGCATTTACGTCGGGATTAAGCTAAACATATAAAAAAGAAAATTCGTATCACAACATATATATGATATTTTTAAAATACACGGATACTTACATCACGGAATTGAACTAGACCCAATTCACCGAGCTCGGATACGCATGCATAGGCTGCCTCACTCTGCAAAAACAGCTGACACAGCGTCATCTCCTCACTACGGAACAACGAACCCATGGTTGTGGCTCGTTTATTCGTGCGACCGGCAAATCAAATAGGGAAACAAGCCTACAAATAGAATTATAGACATTAATTGTAGTTAATTTGAAATTCAATTCAAGATAGCAATGTTTACAGATTGATTGAATCATAGTCGTTAATTTGATTTGATAAGACATGATGAAGACATTTAATAGTAAATCGATTAAAATATGTTTTTATAATATTCATTATAATTGATATAACCTAAAATATTGAATTTATTGATAATCCGATTTTCGCAGCGTAATTGTAATCATATATAATATAGTTGAGACGGCTAAATTATAATAAATTATAATAAATGTATTGTTCGCTGTGAAGACTGACTATAACTTTCACATGAGCTGTAGGCAGCGACAACGTGAATCTACGATTCCGGACATTTTACTTCTTTGCCGGATGTTCTTTATCTCATCCTTATCGCAGAATTTTCTATCTTCTCTACGAAATGTGTAATATAAAAATATTTTCGTCTGAGAATTGGTATTCATTTTTTAATGAATTTCAACCCATTAAATAAACATGTAACTTTGAGAGGTTTTTTTATAGTGTTTGTTTAGTATATTTTTTTATTACATTTATTAATTGCACATATTTAATTTTATAGGTAGGTAGGTAATTCTTCTTTTATTACATTTATTATGTGCACTATTATGTTTAAATACATTTTTTATTAATTTTTGTGCCAAAAATATATTGTTTTTGATAAACTTTTTTCGTATTTAAAGTATTTATATTACCACAACACTTTTTTGGATACATGTTTGACACATAACAAACAAAAAATAGACAACGTCTCTTAAAATGTACACGAATCATAGAAGTCCTTAAGTTAGAGAATCTATTACGCAGTTTGACGTTTGTTGTGGTTGACCCCATTGTCTTTGTAAGAAAACACTGATGTATCATTTTAAATATTTTATGGCAGCAAACACATATATTATGGGAAGTACAGTTATGCTCGGAGTGTTGTTTGTCGACTTGACTTTTTCTTTCAATCTGATTTATTCACACTCATAATTTTACTTTAAATTTAGGCACTTTAGGAATAAATGGCATGAAGGATTTCGAATAAACTCCTAAAATTTCTTAAAATTGAAATTCATAGACATTTTAGCTTTTTAATTTATGGAATTGTCATTGAATCAGCTCTAAAGTGTTTTTTACCGTGTTTTAGCCGACTGATTTTTTTGGTTATTACATTTGCCCGAATTTAGATGATTTCTTGATTGGTTTCTTTTTTACTTGAATTTATTCACTTTTTCGGGGTGTATCCATCTTACATGCCCAATTATAAGAGTTAAGTATTATCTTCGCTGGTTCTCGGACAAATAAAAGTTAAATTAAATAGAAGAAGTTATGATTAATTATTTGAATATCTTGAAAAATATATACACATTTTTGGTAGCGGTGGAGCAGTGGTCTAGGTGACGTCTCTCAACCCAGGGGGCCTGATTTCAAACCCAGATACAGAACAAAAAGATCATCACACATTTTTTCTTAAATATTTGTGACTGGGTTTTTTAACGGCCATGATCTATACAAAGTAAGTTAATGTTGCCTAGTTCGATCGTAATTGCGACACAATTATATCTATTAAAACCCGAAGCTTTAAACAATAAAAAGCTTTTCAGAGGAGGCCCAGACAAATGGCTGTGTGCCAAAAAAATAATAGTTATTTATAGAATTAACACAATATAATATAATATTTTGTAGGGTAACCATTAAAGTCATTTGGTAGACCTATTTTCACAGCACTGGATCACAATATATGTTAAGATATTTATACTGATCCATTATTCTTTCAATAACCTCCAGTGACACCATTTGCACCCATTGACACCAAACCATAACATTGTGTTTTACAGTGCCAATCATTTTTTTAAATCAAACAGTATGTTTCTACCCTACATTGGATCCAATTATATGAAATTTATAATACTCTTTATATACACTTCTGTTTATATTTTCTTTAGCGATTTCCAGACGTTTTTTTCTTTACACTTTACCAACAAAATATTTCTCCTTTCTCTGCAAATGAATATTCAAATCATTTCGTCACAAACTTCAACTATATATATTCAGATGCTATATTTTTCTTAACTGCAGTGGCAATGGTCTGTATTACAGCACGTCTTATTCTATTATTTAATTTAGAAGGTCGGACGATTTTGATCTCGTTTTGGTAGTTCTTAGTTCTTTCAATTCGATCAATGTTGAACGAAGTCTTCCTATCTCAGCAGCAATTGAGTACAAGCTGTGCTCCGCATTGTGGAAATTAATGACATTATTTCGTTCTTCCAGAATTGTTGTAAATAACAAATAAAGATTTTTTAGAATATTTGTGGGTTGTTTAAACGAAAGAAATGCTATCTATTGTATTTAAATCGTAGGTGGTATTTAAAACAAGTGTACGAAAACATTTGTAGTACTAAATTCATACATACGTTTTAGTTGATTAGGTTAAGAAGTATGACTTTTATGGTATCTAGTTAGCATTTTATTAAAATCACATATTATCCGGTTAAAATGTTTAAATAAACTAAAAATATTCAACTGTACGATTATACATTTGTTGCCCACTGTAGATAGTGATAATTGAATTTCAATTTACAAAAACATTCAACGATATATCCCGCATGTAAAATGTTAAGTGATGATAATAGAATTCCGTTAACATAATGTCATGTTATAAGGTCATTCTCCTGTCGGAACAATTTACTTTGAAATAAATGTCAATGAATTACAAACTGTAAACATTTCACTTTGGAAAGTATGTGTTGACCACAAATGTATGTGACTTTTTATATAATATCTTTAATAATAATTTATATCTTTGTGTATCTTCTTTTTATAATATCTTGTTGAATCACAGGTCAATAGTAACAACAGTATTGGAGATATTATTTATTTCACCATGAGAGTGGTGAAATGAAGCTATGGGTGAACGTTTGAGAGAAAAAACCATAGGACCACATTCATTAAATGAATTTCTATTTGAACAACTAAAAAAAACACCGAAAGAACAAAACAAATATACACACTCATACAATATTTGTTTTAATATGTTTATTGCTGATAAGATTGTTTCCAATTAAAGGGGGAACATCCAAAGATAATAAATAATAGCCGGCATACAACTATAGAACGCAAACACGCACCTTACAAGTTACAACAAACAGCAGACCTATATATAATTATTAAAAATCGCCTAACCGGAAAATCTGGTTTATTTGTTAAATTCCAACAAACAACTAACATCACCTATTGATGTATAGAAATGTATTTAAGAGATATTTATGAGCTATAATTAAATGGAGGTGGTACTTGTTAGAATATACCTAGTGAAACGTCATCGGTGCCAGATACTCATACACAGATATTATTCTCACAGACCAGTGGCCAAGATATATACACAAAAACACCGAGATGTTATGAAAATGCGTGTATTTATAGGCAAAACTGACAGCACTGAATGGCTGACGTGCATAATTTACAACACTTTATACATTAAATCAGTAAAATGTATTTGATGTGTGTGTATTCCTGTAGTGTATCTTAACATAAAATTGACATTCCGTTGTCGTTTCGAGTGTGCGATAGAGAATGGCTCGCAAAAAAAAACGCACTTCACTGAAGGTTTCCGCGTTGTAATGCTTATATTTATATCGTTGGCGAATAAATATACACATACATATTTATATTATTATACATACATAATAAATAAATATTTACACTATATGACTATATTATATACATTGCAATGTTATAATGAGCACACACGCACACATAAATTATATATATAGTATAATATCATAATGTTGCTAATTTCAAGTGAAAACATTACTAGTTATCGCAAAATGTCGAGTAAATTGAGATGTGCCAGTTGATAACGGTCCTTTAAATAGCATCCGAAGTTCGTTGTCATAAGGAAAAATACTCGTTGTGGGAAAACGAAAAATCGATACCGCGGGTAAAGATTGCGTATATATATGTGTGTATGAATATTAGAAACCAAAAATAGAAACTTTTTCACATTTTCTTAAAAGCTCTGGCTGTTATCAAAGACATTGAAAACAAGCACTCGAAATATGGGTTCATGATCAAATTTGAATTACCAATTAGATGAAAAAAACACTTTGGCGTAATAAACTATGTAATACTGACTTTCTATTCGAAAAAGGCGAAAATTAAACGCACAACCAGGCGATTTAGAAGTTGCCGAAAGACTGAAGAGCATTGAGCATTTGAATTTGAACAATGAATGGACGAGTGAGCAGTGAGTATTATTAAACATATTAGTGATTCAGAGAGAGAGAGAGATAGGAGAAGAGACACTTCGTTGCATAGCCATAGACAATAAAATATTTTATGATGGACTGATCGTGGTCGTGATCGTGATCAGTTGATGCGCGTGTTTGCTATATATTTTACTTAGTATACAATCTTATCGTACTTGGTTATTTGCATTTAATACAAAATGGTATTAAATTAATTCAAAACAAATACAGAAAACGCATATTTACATTATTATTTAATAATCGAAAGGGGTACACAATATCAATGAAAAAAAAATCAAAAATCAAATCGTGTCCTCTTTCGAGGAGAGGTTAAAGTTCGTATATACAACTTTTTTACTACTGCCGATTTAAAAAACTATGTTTCAAAAACATGAAATTTTGTGGTTTTATTTGTGAATTTAATTTATTATGGGATTTTAATAAGGTCTGAAGGTATTTTTTGTGAATGGATCGACTGTATCAAAATAAATGAAATCATGTTTAATATGTTTATAGAGTTTTTGATTATATTTCATTTGGAGTATTATTTGGAGTAACGCTCATTAAAACTGGTGCATGCAAGTCTCATCAACCCATTGTGCTCCTCCGAGCTATTTCTAGATCTTAACTCTAAACCTCAAACCATCTTTGAATCCTTGAACAAAGTTCGAGTTATTTTTAAGTTTGAGTGAGGACATATTGTCTGGTGGATTTAGGACATGGCGCATCCTAATACAGACATCCTTTTTCTGAATAGGGTCTGCACACTGATGGCTTCGATCGTTACAGTTTAATGCTCGAATATGTTTGAAAAACCAGGTTTCCATCTCATTTCTTTGTCTTTGAGAAGGTTATGTAAATCTTGGACAGTTTTAGACGTTCTCCGACATGTTGACAATTTAACGCTGCTTGGCTATCAAAGCATATGGTATTGCCTCTGTTTAATATGTACAACGATTTTAGCTCCGTAATGCAAGCTTAAATTGCGTTTATTTCTGTTTGGAGCACTGACACGTATTTATTTCCCAACGGAATTGCTATACGAATTTTTGGTTGTAAGCAAAATACACCAACTCCAGCTCTAGAATCGAATTTAAAACTTTCGGTGTAATTATGTATTTATTTATTCATACCTCATGCCTCATACCATTTTTATATAGAGGTGTTTTTTGGTAAAATATAAAGTGATTTGAAGTGTCTTGGGATGTGATGTATGTATGTAATAGCATTTACTCAATTACTCAGATGTGACATTTGGCGGCCATACTCGCAAAATTATAGTGAGTTTGTTTATTGTGTTAGTTTTGTTTTATAAAAAGTTTTTAATATCTCTTTTGATTTTAGGATAGCCTTGATTCTTTATATTATCATGTAATGCTAGCTGACTGGATTATAGAATTATTTGTGTAGTGCTGTCTTGTATTATTCACGTGTATTAGGTTACGTCTTCATGTATTGTATCCATGGAAGTCTTGGTTTGTTTGGAGAATTAAATTATGACGTACATAGTTTGATATAATTTGATGGATATGTAAAATTTGGTTGTTTTTGATTATGTTGTTAAGTGATAAAAGTTGTCCAGTGTATAGGAATACTGACTCTGTTAAACGGGATTGTTTTGTTACAGTTTTTATTGCTTTATTTTGTAGTCTTCTTAATTCATCTAGTTTTGTTGTAGGACTGTTGCAAATTGGAGTCATAAGACAGATTCGAATATACATGGTCATACTAATCAATCAATCCAATCATAGTTTTTATTTTAGTTTTAATATAATCAATCAACTTATTTTTTTATTTTTAGAACAAGATAGGATATTTCAGCGCATGTTTTAATCAGTTTATTATTGTATGTAAAATTGGAGATTTATTTTTTTTAAATATCATATAGTTTGGTTTGTTTGTTTTCATTCACAATAAGTTTATTGTTATCACAGCAGTTAGACTTATTAGAAGTCAAGATCATGTTGCATTTTCGTTTTTTAAATATGTCATAGTTTTGCAAGAATATATAATCGAGATGTCATCTGCTTAAAGCTGTATAGTTCCCATAAAGTGTTGGTCAAAATGTGTTTTTTTTTTTTTTTATTTTTTGCCAACTTAATTTTTTATATATATACAAGGTATGGAGACTAAATCTAATATTTATTTTTTTTAAGATGATTTAGAGCGACAATTGCTCTATTGTATCATATGAGATAAATTGCGGTATGTATCTAATTTTTGATTTACAGTAATAGTATTTATGTTTAATGGTCACTAATGTCACTTGTAAGTGTTTGGATTTGGCTAGCCAACACTAT
>JANSTU010013732.1:0-14902 GCA_027564075.1 Bolitophila hybrida | reverse complement strand
TGTCGAAATGCTAGAGCGGCGTTGGACTGATTGTATCACTCTTGAAGGAATGTATGTTGATGAATAATATCGAATTTTGCCAAAAAAATGTGTTTTTCTTAGTTACCTATACTACGGACTTATTGAGTGATTTTTTATATAGTGTATTTGGTAATTACATAATGTGTTTCTATATATCATGTCTTTGATAACCTGGTATATGAATCTATGTGTTCTATGGTTCAATAATATTCATGATATATATTTATGCTGGCTTTTGCATAAATCGATTTGCATTTTTAGTATTCCCAAATAAACTCCAAACACTTATCGACAAAGTCCATGTTATTTTTTTGTAATTTCTCCATTTTGACAATTGGATTTTTTTTTGTTTTAATATTCACATTGAACCGATTCTGATGGACATGATTTTAACACTTAAAAAAAAACTCAAAAAATAAAACACCCAACAAGCGCAACATAAAACACACACCAAACAACATCGCCGAAGTGTGGGCGCCGAAATGTGCGATCCGAAGAGGGGCGCTACTGATGCTCATCATTAAAATAAATCGATAGGTCGTTTCGATCAAATTTGGCTTTTAATATATAATTGATCTATTATTAAAACTTTATAGCATCTTTTTTAAAACACCAGGGTTCCTTAAAGTTTCTGCCATCGACTTCTCCTTCAAAAAATATGAAATTTTATTATGCATCTGAATTATTTGTAATTTTTAATTTTTCTGTATAATTCAATCACAAAACTAAAAAATAGTAAACCATTTTATTATAATATTCACCAAAAATCGCATCGAAGAAACAATAATCCAAAAAAATTAAACGATTTGATCTATTTTATAACAATTTCTGGTACAATAACAATAAATAAGTTATATAAAAAGAATTAAAAAATAAGTAATTTCCAATCAGTTGTTTTTAATTTTTCGAGAAACAATTGAAACTTTCGCTGCTTAACAATGTTTGTTCACAATTTTCATTCATTGTTTCCTGGAGCTTTTTAATTTTGGACATTCGATTTCTGATGAATGATGAAATATAGAGAAAGTACTTCTATAATGTCTTGTGTCTAATTTGCCAAGTATTACTGGTGCAGTAATGCAGATTCCAAATAACTTACAGAACATATCGTTTTTTTTTTTTAATTTTTTCAAAGCTAAGTGTTACATCCTTTGGATAATGGAATAGATTCTATAAATTGTTTCGTCTTCAAACCTTCTCTACCGATGCACTTAACGCCGCTAACGCAAAAGTGAACATATTGAAATTATTGATGCGGCCAGAATTTGTTAACTTGCTTCGGCCGAACATGTACTAAATATTTAAATTTTTATTAGTTCTTCCTCATTTTATGTTTAAAATGCAACTGGTCAGATGCTTCGTTTGTTCAAACATTTTTTTAACGGTCTGGAGTAAAATATATATGATATTATTTTTTATACATATAATTTATTACGCCAGTCTTACCTTTTGATTTTGGTACATCTGAACGTTACTATGATGTGTATCGCACTGATGTTTAAATGTATTTGGCTCAGGGAATGCTACTGTGCTAAAGCTCGCCACGCGTGCATATGAAGCCGTAATCACTGGTTTAAACGGAGCTTTTAGGTACCATCCGGAGCTGTATCACTATATGGACATAGGCCATTTAGCTGAATGGCTCATTTGACCGAATGGTCACTTTACCGTTAGGTAGAATTACGTTTACGAATGGCCCATTTTGCTAAATAAAACGTGAATGTGGTACTAATTTCGTAGATATGAAAAGCCACAAATGACTAAAATATATTTTTGTTTATTATTTTTTATAAGTCCCTGATTTTATTGAAGACTTCTCGGGGTACAGTCGTTTTTTCGGGGAATTGTCGTTTACGGGAAATTGATGTTTTCGGGGAATTGTGTTTTCGGAAAACTGTGTTTCTGGGAATTGTATTTTCGGGGAATTGTCTGAGAACTGTTTATTTGTCCAAATGGCTGTTTTGCCGAATTTAGAATTGTTGTTGTCAGAAGCTGTATCGCGAACTGGATATAGTTCACTTCAGTACGAAGGCTGGCTGGCTATATGTGGTTTTGCTAAATACATAACTGGCCAATAGGCCATTTAGCCGAATAATCAAATTGCCGAATGAGCCATTTAGCTGAACGGCCCATTTGTCCGAACGGTTATTTAGTCGTTTGGTTGAATGTCGTTTAGCCGAATTGCCCAGTTTGACAACAAGCCGTTTTGCCGAGAAAACCATTTAGCAAAATGGCCGTGTGCCCGATTTTACAGTGAGAAGCTGAATCGCTAAATTGATATAGTTTACTTCAGCACGGGGGCCGGGTAGCCAAATTTTGTTGGAAAGGATAGGTCATTTGGCCAATAGGCTATATAGCCGAAATACCAATTGAACGTTAGACCTATTTTGCCAAAAAAAAAGAATTTTAGCCATTCTCGATGGTCAAAGAGTAGTCCTACCCCCAAACTGATTTTTTTTGGCTAAATATTGTGGTATTTCGGCTATTTAATTATTCGACCAAATCAATTTTCCTGCCAAATGGACTTTCAACTAAATGTTCATTCGGCATTCGATCAGCTTTCGTCAAAAACGCATTCAGACTAACGGTGTAAATTCGTTCAATTTATCAAAAACAGTATACTCCGATAACTTGCATCATAACTCGGCAGATCTCCAAGTGTATCATCTGGTAAACTGTCAAACAACTTCTTTCAGTGTGTCTTTTATTTTGTATTTAATTGTAGTGCATCACGCACACATATTGTAAACCCACTAATTCAAAACATAACACAACATAATGTAATATATGTTATAACACAATAAATAAAACATCCACGCCAACACAGAAAAAAATCACAAACATATTTTACTCAAACACACATACACACATAAATATAGATATATTATATCTCAAGCGAATCATCGCGTAACGCGAGAACACGAAACTGACCTGACTCAATATACAATAAAGTCAAAGACTCATTGTCCTAGCCCGATAATGTAAACTAATCATTTAGCATAGGAAAACATAATATTCAAATATTAGATATAGCTTCACAATAATACAAGTAGAAATCATTTATATGTATGCATGCATTTTGAATTATGTAACCCACACTTTCATCAAATAAAGTTAGATTTAAACTATTCTCAGTCTATATTCTTGGCACTCTTTGCTTCAGGCTTAACTTGATAACCTATCGCACCTATCACAACTAATTTACATTACTTTACTAAATAGTACGACTATTCAAGGCGAAAAAAGTAGGAGTAGCCCTTACAAACACAGAGTTTTAGAAACCTTTCTTCAGTACCTATTGTTGAATCTCTATTTAATGGTTATATGCACTCTAGTCACGTATTTAAAACAAAAAATTGTAAATATTCTGTGATGTATCTTTTCAAAAATCCAATAAATGCTCTATATGACTTTTTTACGTGATCGCATACATCATTTTTCAAATATTTACTGCCCACTCGGCATATCTCTGATTTATGTTCATCGAATTCAACGTGTGTCCACATCAATAGATTTACGTTTCGCGCTCGAACAAGAAGTACACTTTCAATTGAAATACGCGTGCCCATTTGAATGTGCACGATTGTCGATTCTTTTTTATTAAATGAGATTTCTGTGAAGCAATATGGAAATCATGATTCTTGCGCATTGGAATGCTTTTTTCCGTTGATTGATTATTGTGCGATGTTGTTTTTCATTCTTGGGTTAAATAGAATTGAATTGATTTTCCATTATTCTACAGAGCGTATTATTGTTTCTCTTGAACTATACAAGGACGTATGAATATTTCAATTTTGAATTTAATATTCATGTGCAATTTCATATAAATAAAGATTCAAGAACTCGACTGTGCGCACGCAGGTGCCAATGCATAATTTAGAAGAATTATGAAAAATCAATATGCAAAACGACGACGATTACTCACCGATAAAGCCCAGTTGGCAAAAGTCCAGCACAAACCAGGGATCCTTGCGAATTGTCTTGTCGAATGCAAACTTTTTCATAATTGTTATAAATCCACGTTTTGCCAGAATGTCGTCCTCGAGCTGTACGTAAAATGTTCCTTTTGGTTGGGCGTATGCCATGAGAAAGGCAAAGTCAAGATTTTGCTTGGAACGCCATTTGACGCGTTCGGGTGGATCGTTGAGCGTTTGTTTTAGTCGATCTAAATTTGGATAGTAGGACAACGGTGGACTAAGTACTTCGATTAGACCACTTTCGACATATGTACTGAAGCGCACCTCGATTTGTTTGGCAACTAGTTGAACAAAGTCCAAATCGGTTTCACCGACAAACACAACAATTAGGGTTTCGTTTTGTTCTTCATCGTCCATGTTAGAGATGAGATTCTGCAGGGTTCCAAGCAGATAGGATTGTTTGTCACGTTTAACGGTGGGCACGCCAAGCACCACGGAGACACCTTGACGTCCACGAGAGGTTAGGAATGCAGGTCGCAGAGAACTGGGATCGTCAAGCAGATGCGGTAGAAAATGAAAGGCCGTCGGTAGACGAAGACTTGCCGGAAAACGTGGTGAGGACGTCATATTACGAAGTATGGCTCTTGTCTCTGGGCTGAGAGCCTCGAGCAGAGATCCATTGATGGTTGTTATGTTTGTTCCTTCACCATTACTCGACGACAGTCCAAGGTACTGTGAAAGAATGGCAACATCTTCCTGGCGAGCCCGGTACATGGATTCCAAGTACTGCAATCGCATTTGATACTCAGCCAGTCTCTGTGAGAGCGTTTGTTCGGCTGATAAATCTGAAACACATAAATTCAAATTATTTTATAATTACGAAAATTTATATAATCTTAATTGTATTTTGTTGTATGTATGTGTATGTTCAAGAAGGGTGAAAAACAAATGCTTTGCGAGCAGATATATAAACTTTAAAAACAAAGGCGTACAGCTTGCATGCGCGTCAAGACGTAATGTCGTGCGTGGGCGTAAAACCGCACGACGAATTTCGCACATTATTCAAAAAAGCTTATGTAATCTGTACATAATATACACAGTATATAAACATATGCTATAATATATATTTTATATTATATAAATATGTCGACTGATCCACACACTTTGCATAAATTATTGTTTATTTTATTCATGGTTTTATTTGTTTTCCTGTGCTGAAAATTTGTGTGTATATCCCACTGCATACACCCGGACACATACCAACGACTAGCGATCGGGAGGGGGTAGTTTGCTTGGTATTCAATTGGCATATTTGTATTATCATACGTGTTTTGGGAGTTTGTGAAAGAGTTCAAAAGGTTGTTTTTTTTACTGTCGACACATTTATGCAAACTTGAATATTTGAGCATTATTTTAGATTTCAAATAAACAGCAAAATCGTCGATCGATCGAAATACTGTTTTAAATATTTGCATAATTGAGTTTGGTGTATTTCTGGGGGGTTTGCTCGTCAATTTAATTATTTTTTTCAGATAATGGCTATTATTACAGGGACGAACTAAAAACTAGTCAAATTCACATTAACACATCACGCAATAAGTCCGTAGGATAACTAAGAAAAACACAATTTTTGGCAAAATTCGATCTTATTCATCAACATACATTCTTCAAGAGTGATACAAGCAAGCATTTCGACACCTTTTTTGTAAAACGATTTGCCTTTGGCCTGAAAATAAGCTTCAGTTTCACCGATCACCTCTTCATTCGAGCCAAATTTCTTTCCGGAGACCAGTTTTTTCAGGTCTGCGAACAGGAAGTGACTCGGTGCATTGTCTTGGTGAGAAGAATTTTTTTCTTCTTCATGTGTGGCCGTTTTTTTGAAATTTCTTCCTTCAATAATGCCATGTAGTATTCGCTGTTGATTTTTCTTCCTTTCCTCAAGATAGTCGATGAACAAAATTCCGTGCGCATCCCAAAATACAGACGCCATAACCTTACCAGCCGACTTTTGCGATTTTGGCCGCTTTGGACGTGGTTCTCCGGCTGCAGTCTACTCAGCTGACTGCCGTTTTGACTCTGGAGTGTGGTGGTGGATCCATGTTTCATCCATTGTCACACACCGGCGCAAAAAGTCATTTTTATTCCGCTTAAACAGCTCCAAACATCTCTCAGAATCATCGACACGTTGTTGTTTTTGGTCCACTGTGAGCAGACGCGGTACCCACTTTGAGAACAGCTTTGTCATGGACAAATGATCATATCTTCAAAGTGTCAGCTATATCACGCAATTTCCCTTTTCGGTTTTCGGAAACGATTCGGTGGACTTTTTTGATGTTTTCCGGGCAGAGTCCATCACATGCTTTGGCTGTGATGGCATTTTTACCCATCAAAAAGCAATGACAAATCAACACACGAAATTACTTTGAATTAATTTTTTTGACAAACTCAAAAGTAGCGTCACTAGTGTCATCCAACGGACTTATTGAGTGATGTGTTATCTATTTATAACATTATAACAAATGTCTGTAGTTTTTTTATTTGTGTCGATATACATAAAAGACTTAAAAGAGACAATATTAAATGTTAAATGTATTGAATTATACATGTTATTTAGCAAATGAAAAAAATATTGAATGCAAATAAAATATAATATACTTTAAAAACCACAATTTATTCATAAAATATTTACGAAATACAAAATAAAATATTTTCACACATTATAATAAATCCGCATAAAATGTTGTCGATAATCAATTTCATAATATACATATTTAATATAACGTTTATTTAATGTTCAATCAATGATGATGCCTAAATTAAACTTATAAATCGATAAAGTTTTTTGTTTTTTTTTAATATAAGGCTATGTACAAAGCGCTACAAAGCTCGTGTCGGGCAATACTATACATCATTTGAAAGGTCTTGACATAACCTACAAAACTACGCTGATTAGTTTGGATACTGCGTTCAAAAGTAATAGACGTGTTAACATGGAGTTCACTAACGCCGAAATTCGCGCTATTTTGAAATTTTCGTTAAAGGCAAATCCGCTAGACAAGCGTTCCGTGAGATTAATGGTGTCTTGGAGGATGGTACTCTATCCCTTCGTACCGCGGAGGAATGGTTTCGACGATTCAGATCCGGTGAAAACGACACCATGACCTGTGACGACGAATACCAATCCAAGAATGGAAAACATCGAGTTAGTGACTGGCGATGAAAATGGATCACATACGACAATATCGGTCGAAGGCCGGTGAATCGTCCCAAACAGTGCTTAGCTAAGTCGGGAAGGTTTTGCTGTGTGTTTGGTGGGATTGGAAGGGAATCATCCACTTTGAGCTGCTGAAATATGGCCGGACGCCTAATTCTACTCTCTACTGTGAACAACTGGACCGCTTGAAGCAGGCGATCGACCAGAAGCGTCCAGAATTGGCCAATAAGAAGGGTGTAGTGTTCTACCATAACAACGCCAGGCCACACACATCTTTGGTGACTCGTCATGACGAACGCCCTTCGTGGGGTTCTACAAGAGGGGTATTATGAAGTTGCCGTCTAGATGGAGATCGAACAAAAAAATATGCTCCGGCATATTTGAACTAAATCCGATCACTGTAACACTTTTTATAAATCATTGAATAAAGAGCAAAAAAGGGAAGGGAGATATTTGACAACTTTGTATAAACGTTATTTGAGAAATCAAGAAGTTCGAAATAATTACAATTTTTTTATTGGATAAGAATTTCTAATATAAACTGGTCGCATTTGATTGTATATAACTAAGAAACGAGATGGGATTTAGAACCTCTAAAAGTTTGACACTGGAGAATGCAAATTATTATTCACATGATTCAGGTAAATAATCAATACCCAGTACACACATCTCCTAATAAACACATAATTTACAAAACCCAGAATTCGTGAAATCCATATTTCTATAGTATTAAATAAAAAAGAAAAGAATTTGACTTAATATACACTAAACATTTAATATTGTTTCATTGTGTAGTTCATGTTCATAAAAACCGATAAAGAACAAAAACCAAAACGATTTAGAGTTTCTACGAACGATCGTTTTGTGTAATGTGAGTTTTAAGAATTATGGTATCTAAGTTTTACGTGCATTGAGTTGTATATGGGTTTTAAGATTTCTGGATTCTGTGGATCTGCCTGGCAGATTTTTCTCGGATGCCGAAAAAAGCGAATTGATTAGATAGTATGTATTTGATAGTTTTAGATTTATCCGCGGCAAAGGTACTAAATGTTGTTGTTTGCAAACAATGCGTTCAGAAACGAAATGATATGCACTAATGAGATGCATCAGAACTCATATTTGTATCAATCGAACTCGTTATCAACTAAAGTGAAAAATGTGATTCTGGTGATATAGCTAATTTCAACTTGATAGGATTTTTGAAAAATCAACATTTCAGTTACAATCCAAGAGACTCTCACAAAAGACCTCTAGGGTACAATATTTTGTCTTGGTTTTACGTCGCATTATCACCAATCATTTTGAAGCGACCACAGCCACTACATTTGAATCTCCTCTTCGAGGCTATTATGCCCGCGGCCAGGGTAGAGTGCTGAAAGCCTCTCGTGGTTTTTAGACATTCGCTATGGTTTATTTTCAGCTTGACATAGCCTTCTGGCTCAAAAGGAGATTTGGCATAATCTCCCATTTCCCCATAGGTATTTTCGTAGCGATCTGCGTACGGATTCACCTCCAGCCGCTGTGATGCCACATTGTCGCTAAGATGACGTACGCTTGCGTAGAGTGGGCACTCTAGCAAGACTTGCCGCCAATCCTTGCTGCGATGGCCGCAATTGCACTCCACCTGATCCGTTAGATTACGTTTGTACAGGAACTCGTTGAGGCTACCGTGACTACCGTGAGTTGCAGGCTCGGGTTGAAGTAGCGGTGCTCCTTCGCGTAGTTGAGCGACCTCCTCCAGCATCATATTGCAATGCGTCATGTAGGCGCTCCTCTAATAAGACAGTTCAAGTGATAATATAACTTGAATTTGATCGAGATGTATTAGTTAATATATTAATATAGGTTGAAAAGTGCATATTTTTGACAAAAAAAAAAAAACAAAAATATTTGGGGGAAATAAACCGTTTACGGGTGAGAGGGCGTCAAATTTTTGAAGTCATTCCTAGGAAGTGTGACCACAAAGGGGACCACCCTACTTTTAAATACAAAAAAAACAAAACCGTTTTACCCCTATTTCCCTTAAGGGTAGTCATATTTCATTCATCTTTTTTTAAATCATACTCATTTTAAATGCCTTTTATTTGATACTAATCACTCTGTTCTTTAAAATCAGTAAAATTGCCCTCTAACCTTTAAAGGGATTATTTCCCCCAAATACTTTTTTGTGTTTTCTGGTCGAAATGCGATTCCCTAAAAGGGAAGTGAACTTTTTTAAATCCCATTTTTGCTCTCCTAAAGTATCGACTTTAATTACTATGATAAATCGGATTCAGCCGACAGCCGCCGGCCGCTGGTCAAATATTGCGACTTCCATAAAAACAGTATATTTAAAAATAATTTTACAACTCTGCCATCCTCTTCAAAGTAGTTTCTTGGGCAGCTATGCGACGATTTCAGGGCGTTTTTCATGCTTCGTAACATTTCGGGAACGCTTCGACTGAGATGTACGCGAGTACCCTCGTCACGGCCGCCGGGATGTCCGTAATCCACTAAAAATGGGTTGCTTTGATCACCGATTTTGTTATGGGGAACAAAAAAAAGTCACAGGGTGACATATCGGACGAATAAGGCGGCTGGTGCAATACGGCCATTCCGTTGTCGTTATGGAAGATCCAGTTACGATCAATGTCTGGGCGCACCCTGTTGACTCGTTTTCGCCATCTTTCGAGTACATGGCGATAGTAGACTAGATTTACGGTTTGCCCTAATGGAACAAATTCTTTGTGAACGATTCCACGGCTCTCAAAAAAAAAAAAAACAAATTTCATCGTTTTCACCTTTGACTTGCTCATGCGAGCTTTTCTCGGTCGTAGGGCATGCGGAGACAACCGTATTGAAAAAACCAGCTCTCATAATAACTCGATCAAGAAGCGTGGGATCGTTTTCCACTTGTTCCAAATAGTCTTCTGCGACGGTCATTCGATGCTGCTTTTGCTGCTGTTATGTTAACGTCTCAGTCTATATTCTTGGCAATCTTTGCCTTAGACTTAAATGCCAATATTATATGGTCTGAGGTAAACCTTACCCCCTTCACTAGATAAACTGCACCTATTTTAATGTTTTTTTGCATTTAAATATGACTCTGTATCATGACCAAAATTTATACTCTTTACACTTTTCTGCTTTGTTTTTCATACATTGAGACTTGGAATTTTCCACAGATGAAAAATGGCTCACGTCAGTCGCTGGCAAAATTAAAGGATAAAGATAATAAACAAGTTACAAAGCTCGCAATATTTCTATAAAACACATAGAATAGAATGTTTGCTTATCGAAAAAGACAAGCGGAGCGACATTTATAATATGTTTTTGAAAGCCGTTCAAAGTCTTGTATTTAGTCTAATCTACTAATTACAATAATCATGCATATATTTATATGTGTTTATAAGTATAAGTATAAGTGTATAATGGCATTGAAATGACATTTTCTCTGTACTCCATCGAAATATAATATCAGTGCCTGTTTAATGTTCGTATAAATCACAGACAAAGCATATCATAGAATTTAGGAAAATGATTTCAATTAAAAAAATATATAACATACATATTCTTAATATAAAATAGAGCATAACAAAAAGTTGTATGTTATATACAAGAAAATGAAAACCTTCTGGTACAAAAAAAAAAAAAGTTTTTGTTTTGATTAAAATCGCGTCATAATATATATATATATATATATACTTGTGTGTTATATATAAATAAATATATAAGAGCTCCTCGGTGGCATATTCTTCAACATAAGGCGCGTGTGAGGCTAAACTCAAGTGTATACTTAGAATATATACATTTTATATACATCAGTAATAGACGTGTACGATTTCAAGGAGATTTAATAAAGCACATACTTGTGACGCCTACACACAACGATATATATATATTTATACAAGAACACAAATACAAAAGAATGTCAAAGGGTGCTGAAACTTTTCTTTAAGTTTGTTTAGCTAAATATATAAAAGGATACATAATTTACATACATTGCACGCCCAACATATAGTGTGTATGTCATTATTTTTCCAATATTTTATGGAGTATATTATAATAAAATTGGAAATTTTCATTTTATATTTAAATATTTTCTATGGCACTAATATCATTATAAATAATCACATCAACTCGATTGCAAGTTCCAATATTCAATGTGTGGTTTTGTCGTTTAAATATATGTAGAGCATCCTTTAGAAATTGTATATACCATATATATTTGATATACAACATATCCTTTTTAAAATTTGTGTCTTCAATGCATTGTGTACTCGTATAGAACACGTGTTGGTTGTGGTTAGTATTGCTAAAATAAACCTTAAATTGACTTCATTATGTGTTATGTTTCTACAGGGGCAGAGATTATATACGAGTATTATATATATGTATATATATAATCTGCGGAGTGAATCAATTGGAATTAGACGCAAGTTGTTTTAGATGATAATGTTTTGAGATTTGTCGTCGGAAAGATAACAAACAATGCAATTTTATTATATATATTATATTCAAGTCTCGAAGCAGCGCCAGCAGCCATCGGATAAGGTAGTTCCGACTTCCATCCCAGCATAGTCGGTGGTGGTGCATGGAGCAATATCGGCCGAAGCTCTGACCTTAGAGCTGTTCAAAGCCAAAGTAATGACGCAACAAAAACATTCTGCACAGTGTCAAGTCGATCAGGCAGATGCGAGATGGGGTGGATGTTACCACATGCATGAGCATGAGGTATAGGCCATCAAAGCTGCAACAGCGTTCCATCTGGAGTTCCCGGTGAGTAGAACGATGCACAGGCGTTCTCGCAGATATACTCAAAGAACGCTGCGGAGGTATGAGCTATACAAAGTTTCCGAACCACGAAGGCTTACTCAAACACGACGGTAGTGGCCGAAATATAATTTATGTTATATGGAAAGTCTCCGCGGTTGCGAGACCGTCATTCCTGAACACATACATTCCTTGTTCGAGCAGTGAAGAAGAGAAGGAACATTCCCGCTGTCCTGGAAAACAGCGAAGGTCGTGGTGCTGTTGAAGTGCCCCGACAAGATGAGGACAAACCCGGATGCAGAGTCATTGCTAAGCGGCTGATCTGGTACTAGTTGAGGCTCAATCCAGAGCGGAGAGAAAGGCAACGGACTGGCTGACTGCTGGTTGGGGAACTGACAAGGGTCAGGCGAAGACGGCGTGTATGCTTATAAATGCCGCCTATCGTCGACAGTACGGCTTTACAACGCGAATATCTCATACGTAACATCCGTGAGATATCCAGGCGTGATAGTAGGCGAGTGCATGAGCTATACGCTATACATCAAGAGCTTCTTCGATAGGATAGGATAGGATAGCAAGAAATGGTGCCTAGGCATGCATCATCTATAGTGGCCTCATGGTAGCCATTGCCACATATGGTGCCAACGTCTGGTCTTCCGCTCTAAGGTACGAGAACGCTCAGGTGATTCTGCACTGTTTCCAGCGGAAGATACTGTAGGCCTCAGTGAACGTGTGCACAGGACTGTGTCGATAGACGTCATGCAGGTACTGATGGGAACACTCCCATGGGACCTGTTTATGGTGGAACGTTCGGTTCAGTATCGCATCCGAAAGGGTCTAGCCAATTAGACCAGATGATGTTGTGACGGACGTCAAAGTGCAGAGTTTACCGTCTAACGAGTTGCTGAATGAGTGATAATGCAACGTAAAACCAAAAAAAAATGTTAACCCTAGAGCAGTGTCTCATTATCGGAAATGTTGCTTTTTCAAATATCCTTTCAAGAGAAAATTAGAAAATTATCACTGGTGAAGAAGTTCCATTTACAAAAATCTCAGTTCAAAAAAAAGCGCTGATGCATCTCATTTGTGCATATAATTTGTTTTGCGGACGCTTTGATTATCTTCAGTTTGAAATAATATCGAGTTTATTGCGTGTTAATGTTTATAAAATTATAATATAATACATTTTAAATCGAAGACGGTTGATCCGATTCGTGTAAGAAACACTGTTAGAGATAAATAAAGCTGACGTGATTTTATATAATTATTCCTTTACTATATAACCAAACCAAACATTTGATGCCGAAACCCGGGAATTGCCGGAAATTATGTTTTTCTACTGTATTATTGCCAAAGTTTGTCGAACGTTCCATGTTACAATGGCAAAAATGATCCTACTACTAGCTCCTACTGGATTTGAATGAAAATTTCAAACGATTTTGGAAGTTCGACGAACTGCCTGAATTGGCTGTCATGAAAAAGAAGGACAGGTCCTTGCCTTTACGTCGTCTGGTTGCCATTTAAGCCAGAAGCCCTGTATGGCAATTCGAGAAAAAAACTGTACTCAAACAGGTCATTAGACTTGATGAAAGAATCCAGAACAACCATGTCGCTAAACAGTTTCTTCGAGAACTACCTTAAATGGTCCATTCAATTGTATAATGACCTATTATTCTCCATATAATATACTATTGGGTCGGAAACCTCGAGCTGTATTCAATTATTCATGCAAATCCGATACAGGCGTCTCGTTAAATGATTTACAATTGACTGATGCTCGCCTCCAAGATGACTTGCAAATGATCTTTATGCGTTTTAATAGGCTGGTCTCGTTGCGGATGTTGTCAAAATGTTTCGAAAGGATGACCGGAATTATCAAATAATTCTTTAGCGACCTCATCCAGGCGGTTCAATCTATGAATATTGCATCATGCCTGTGGTTTGGGAAATAACGTGTGCCAATGAGGCGGACAAGAAATACCCAGATCAATGTGGAATTAACATCTACCGTATAGTTGCACCATAGCTATAGCCGAGTGGGTTAACACGTTGGCCTGGTTTATGGGAGGTCGCCGGTTCAATCCCGGCCGGCAGACCGAAGTGTTTTTCGAATGTAGCACTTTAAATCAGTAGGTTCCTCTTGTTATTAATAGGCTATTTCTGAAATAGGATATTGATTCGGAATAACGGAACATTAATGCCATCAATTAACATATACACACGCACCCTCGATAGAACAATAAGTGTATGATGGCGTTGATGATTCACGATTCCGAATATAAAATAGCAAGATAGATCTCTGCATTCGCCCTGCAAAGTTGTTAGAGTCGCGTCAGGGCAATTTTGGACTCCTAACCATCGGGGATGTGTTGTGAGTGCTAAAGCACAGTAGCTCCAATAGCATGACCTGGCATACCAAATTATATACGACTTTTGCAAGTGGACGGAATAATATATATCCAAATTAAGAGTTGATCAAATAAAGGCACAAACTGTGCTCAGACACTTGAATTATTCGCAGCACAAATAGGAGGTAAGGCTGTCAACATTTGTTGAAAATACATGGATTGTACAGACGATTCAGCCATTATCGCATGAACAGAAGGAATGCATCGCTAAGGAAGTGAGAAAAGGATATTACTGATCCTAGTTACTACGCTCGCGGTTGTTAGTCCTGGATCCGTTACAGCAGTCCGAGGAATTTCTTGCTGGGCTGTCTCGCATGACTGGTACACAAGGCCATTGTGCATAGCTTTGGTCTGATAATGAAACTACGTTCGTATCATGTATTGTTCTGTGTCCTGAAAGATTGGGAGACTCGCTTGCCATTCGCAGATTTGGCAGAAGAAGTGGACCTTTATAACTACTGGAGCCTTCTTCAAGGGTGGAATATGGGAGGCAGCCGTGAAGTATTTTTTTTTGTTTTTTTTTTAAAGTGACGTCAACAGGGATACCACCCCAACTGACCTTTATTAATATTTTCAATAATAATCATAAA
>JANSTU010013721.1:0-14912 GCA_027564075.1 Bolitophila hybrida | reverse complement strand
ACCTCTTCTTTAAAGAAATCAAAGATCCGGGATTGATCTCGATTATCTTCAAAAAATTGGTGGAGCTAGACATTGGAGGGAGTGGTGATTTCAAACATGAACTCAACCAGTGCAAAAGGACGCTGTGCTTGGGGGAGTGCACGGTATGTCGGCTGATAAGCGACAATTTTAGCTAAAAGCCCAGAAATTGACATGCCAAAGGAAGCTTGGCAGTCGTCATTGATTGAGCCTTGAGGGCCCGCTGAACAAGTAGCTCTAGCTGCTGTTGGGATGCGGGGTTGGGGGGGCGGTAGGTTTATAACACTTGCGAACGATACCGAGGGCCTCGAGAAATTGTTGTAGCTCGCCTGTCGGAGTGTTTGTCGTTTCCTAGCTTCATCTAAGAGTAGTTGAATGAGCGATCAATAACCAATCGAGTTCTATTTATACCAAATACTCGAAACTAGAATTTTTTGTATGCCATACTTCAATGCCGA
This sequence comes from Bolitophila hybrida, assembly GCA_027564075.1. NCBI lineage: Eukaryota > Metazoa > Arthropoda > Insecta > Diptera > Mycetophilidae > Bolitophila > Bolitophila hybrida. The sequence goes on along the minus strand of JANSTU010013721.1, from coordinate 14,436 downwards.
TGGTGCAACCGGTTATTTCGGGTAAATTAAAAAAAAAAAAAATCACAAATTAAACATGACATATATTTAAAAACAAAACCTTTTTTGTTTATGTGAACTAAAATAATTTAAACTTACATTTTGAAGTCTAAAGACGCATCTTGCTGATAAACTTTTCCTTATGGCCAACATACAACGTTACTTATTGTAACTTATTCTCTCATTGGATCCTGTAATTCATTGTGGGACATAGAGCCAGTATGCGATTACGCACACCGGATTCATTGACCATTAAGGGTTCACAGGACTGGTCAGGTCATGCTAATGTGCTGTGCTACTCTTATTGAACCTACTGTGCTCTAACAGTCACATCACATCCCCGATGGTTAGGAGTCTTATAGCTATGGTAAACTATGGTTACTTATTACACGAAGAAAAAATATTGATTAATTACCAATTTTGTTCATTGTTAAATACACCGTATTAGCGGGTGATTTGTATCCTACTTTTCTACCAGTTGATTAAATTACAGAAATATGATTAAACATTGAGTATTGACCACAATAGTTTTTTCATGATTAAATCAATATTACCTGTTATTATTTTTATATTTTATATTGTTAAAACAACCATGTATTTGTTCATTTAATTTCATTTGATTTTTATTTCAATTATTTGCATATTTGAATTAAAAAATGTTTGATTAGTTTGACAATAAGTTTGGTTAATTTAACTAAGAATAATTCAAATTAACTGTACAAATAATCGAAATAATAATTATATGCGATAAATTTGATAAATATACAGCCGATTTAACAGAAAAATTATTAGTTTGATTTACTATAGTAAATCAAACTAATATTTTTTCTTTTAAATTAAGTGTAAAAAGAATTAAAATCATTTAAAAATCGATAAAATTAAAAAAATGAAATAACAGTTATTTGCGATTAAATTGATCAAAATATGATTGATTTAACCAAATTCAAGCTTTGAATTAACAGCGTTAAAAGTTGGTTTCAACGGCTTAGTCGATTTGTTTAAATATTTTAATTATAAAATTAACTTGTTTGTATTCATAATTCAGCTCAAGCGCTGCAATGAGCAGAAGCTCAAACGAACTGGACGGCGATAAAGGCTTTGGCCGCGATCCTCGTCCAGTTCCGCAACTTTGTTGCTGATGCCCTATGTCCCGAATAGGGATCAAAGCAATTTATATATAAACTTTTATGTACTTCACATAAAAAGTAAAAAGATCTAATATTATTTTTATTTTTCTTTATCACGTAGATGATATGCAAGACTTCAGCAAATTAAACTCTTCTGTTAACCACCACAATTGTGCGTATCTTTGTTCGGAGTCTGAAATAATAAATATATGTGGTTCATACATACAAAATCAATTAAAATTAAAATTAAAATTAACATTGTTGTTGTTTAAGAAGGCTACAACAATCGATTTCAGTGAAGTTTTCTGTATTTAAAAAATTAAAATAATCCTTCTCAATAACTTATCTGAAGACTGGATCGTTTCCATTTACCATTTACCACTGAACAAAATAGCGCGAACTGGACATTTATCGCTTTACATATGTTAAATCAATACATATCTTTGTTAAAATAACAAATTATTGATCATATTAATATCTTATTCAATTATTGAATTGAATCAACTACAATGACATTGTTAAAATAACTCTTCAATGGTTTATAATAAATGTAATTGTTGATTCAATTATGAATATATTAAATTATGGTTTTTATTATTAACATTGTTATTTCGAAAGATTTATTTGAGGTTAAATTAACGTACATGACGTTTGACAAATGACTACACTCTTACATATTTGAGTGTTGAATGTTTAATTTAATTATTATCTGCGTTAACCTTAGGTAACACGTAACAATTAAAAAATGCTTATCAATTAATTTTAATGTGAACTGTAAAAGTTACAACATTGAATTCCAAGCTCGTTGAAACTAGTATAATCTTAGGTTGTCCTCTTTTCAAATATTATTAAACAAATGTCAAGCTGAATTTAAATTAAGATGTATGGAGCTCATTCATTCTAATTTGTAGGATTATTGACTATTGCCAAGTAATTGAGATTCTATGTGGTCATTATTGGTCGTCGTTCAATTACATATATTTTTGTTTGTCATATTTTTACCAGAGCTTTTTCTAAATATATTGTCTATGTTTTCTTTTTTGTCATGCTTTAACATCATAATTTTTAATTGACAGTAAAATTGAAAATTCATTTATATGTTTATAGCCTTATTTTGTCGTCATACTTTTACCCGAACTAAACGACATTTAAACTACTAAATTTGGTGTATTTTTTGTGTCATACTTTATAAACCAAACGAAATTTAATTAAATTACTAAAGATTGTTTTTTTATATGTTGTCATACTTTGTTTTCACCTTAACTTACACTGACAATTAAATTACTAATTTTATTGTCACTGTCTGTAGCCAAACTTTGTTTTTAAAACATGCTATTGGCTTTTATATTGTCTCTGTTTGTCGTCAAAAACTTCATGTTATTAAATATATTGTCTGCGTTTATCGGCACCCTTTATCGTCACACTTTTACCCAAAAAAAAACGACATTTAAATTAGCAAATGTGTGTCCTCTGTTTGTTATTATAAATTTAATTGCTAGTTTTAAATTCTCTGTTTGTCGTCTAAACCAATTAAATGTTTTCTACTTTATCGTCATACTTTTACCAAGGCCTATACAAGGTTTTCTTTTTCTTTCTTTTTTAGCAGCTATTCTATATAAATACTAAATACCAAATGCTCGTCATCGATCTTGGAACTGAATTACATTTTACATACGATATGTTACAATTTATTTATGTCTGTACTGGAGATGCACTAATTCCAAGTGTCGATCTACATATATTTTTTTTTATATGTTTGATTGGCTTAAAATCTACTAATACATTACAAGGTTTATAATCAATAATTTTTATTTTTTTGCAGCAACTCTGAAGCCTTTGTAAAGGATTTTCAAACTTTAAACGCGTTTTTGATGAACAAATATTTTCCAAATCGGACACCAATAGATCATCATGAGTTTTCATCCGATCTATTTAACTGTAACAGCATCATTTTATTTTGTAGTGAAGAACAAACAATTTCAAGAAATTGATGTAAAGGATTTTTAAAAATAAAAAAATAAAGTAGATATTTTATGTCGAAAATGTTAGTTTTTGTCTAAAAGCGCCGACACACATATCTATAAAAGTGACGGCTAGTAATCGCTAGCAAGCTAATACTATACCAAAACTAGTGTGCTAGCTTGGCAGCATAAAGCATTTTCTATAAAATATAAAATTTCCCAAAGTCGACAAATTCAATACATATAAATTAATTAACAGATAACAGTCGGAACTTTCTGAGTTTGCCACTTACGAGAATTACCGTGCATTGCAATTCCCATAAGCGGCAATTCCCATATCTAGTAAAAAATACGTTTGCCACATTACAGTGCCTTGCAGTTACCGTGCCTTGCAATTCCCATAATCAGTAAAATGACGTCACACCAAAATCCTGTATGTATGCAATTTGTGTAAAATTATACTGGATTTATACAATACAGGGTGTACTCAAATCTTTTAAAATACAAATTTGGGTGTGACGTCACTTTTGCTGCTTATGGGAATTGCAAGGCACGTTAATTGCAAGGCACGGGAATAGCTAGGCACGCATCACTTCGGTCCAAATGACGCTATTTTTCAGCGACATTGACTCTTTTTTAAATTAAATTTTTGCAATGCATGTTTTTGCACATTTATTGATGAAAATATTGTATTCAAATGTAATTAATATTAAAATATATATTTTAATATTAATTAATGGAACAAAAAAATACTTCTATACGCATTGGTATCGTTATCCAGGGAACGGGAGAGTTTTTTTATTGTTTAAGCTGTTTTACATAACCGTTAATTAAAAAAACAAAAATAAAGGGTAAGTGGTTAAAAAAAACCTTCTATATTGGAGTTCTACTCAGATATAACCCCTAAAACACACTTCTTCTCGCATTTTTTTGTTTAAGCAGCACACAATTCCAGCAATGAAAATAAAGGTCTAAAAAATCTCGAACGGTTAACTAGATCGTTTAAAACATTTCCAAGGCCAATAATTATGAAAATTTACAAACAATTAAACTGAACATACACGATGAAAAATAGAGGAAGCTCTTAAGAAAACGTCATTCAAAAAAGGCATTTTACACAAAGCACGCAAACACACAAAAGAAAATCGCATATACATAAATTTTTAATTAGAACCCATTATTTCGTGCTCGTCGAAATATGAAAAGATAAACAAACGCCCACACATCCGTAATGAAAATTTTATAGATTCACCTTCGAAAGCCTGTGTGTGTATGCCCTAGACATATTAAAAAGCTTTCTTGTGGGAAATGAAAGTGAAAGCAAACAGAAAATACTGTTTTAATGATGGCGTTCGCTGATTATGATGTGAATTTGGAAGATTGCCGGGCGTTAGGCAGATGTGATCGTGCGATAAAGCTTAACCGCAGCTTTTGCATTATATTAAACCTGCCTGTTATTTCAGCCTCGTTCCATCACTATAGCAGGGTCGTATATAGGCACTCAAACACAGCCCTAAATGTTATATAGCTTATAAGTAATGCACGGCATCCCAAGCTGAGGCACCACGCCACGAATACGCGCCAAATTGAAAATCTTCGCAAGCAACAAATAAAATTATATATACTATACATGTATATTATTGTTCAAACTGAACAACTTGAATAATTTGTTTGTTTTAATTTTATGAGTAATGTATATAATAAGTATATTTGGGTTGAAGAGTAAAAAAATCAATTTAAAATAATGAAAAAAATCATCAAAGGGAGTACAAGGGAGTACAGCCAACAGAAAGGCTGTACATTTAATAAGCTCTTTCGACCGCATCACACTTATTACGAAAGCTCAGCCGAAATTCCACTGAAACTCATTAAATATAAATTACAAATTGGGTTTTATGCGTGCACGATTTTTTAAATTGCTGTTTTTTTGTGCCAGTGTCCTTGCCGACTCTTCTGTTCATTTGATGTCAACCTACCCTTTTGATGTGAACATTACCTAAATGGTGGTTTCCACACGCTCAGATAGTATAGATATATAAAGCAAGAGCAGCATTAATGCCAACATGTTTCAATAAAAATAAAATTGAATTCTTTAATCCTTTAATCCGCCAGCCAACATTGAATAAAATTGAAGCCATTTAATTTTATATCGGTTCGATTGAATGTTTGCCAAAAAATGCGTGCGTACATACGAGAAAAATAAACAAATGCGAATGAGGGAAGAATGAAAAATATGTATGCAAATTGTGAACATTGCGTGTTGTACGCGTGGCAGTAGGACGCTAAGAAAAGATGAAAACTTTGTGGCATATATACTTTGCACACCGGTGTGCCTTATCTTGAGTGAGTAAATATATTCATGCGTTCGAGTCGAGTATTCTCGATGTGCAGCCATTTAAGTGTCATAAAAGCGGCACGCCTGAATTTGCAATTCAGATTTTTAGAAGATTCGGGAGATTGTGAGTTGAAATATTAATGTGCTTTAGGGAATTTGTTTTGTTTAAAAAGGCAAATATATTTATTTAGATGGGTGTTTCGAAGATACGATATTTTATTTTAAATGAATTCATTTAAACATTTTGGCGGAATTTAAAAATAATTTTCTCTGCACAAATTGTAAATTTACTTTGCTTTTATTCTAAATATATTAAAAGAAAGTGACGTTAGTTACTACACTTATAACTCAAGAACTGGGCGATTTTAATGATTTACACCAATTCGTAATGGTTTCAGTCATCCCCGAAACAAAAAATTATGAAGAAAATTAAGTTTCCCATACATTTTGTATGGAGCAATTTTTTTTTTATTTTTATAGTAAAAATTCAGGTTTTTCGATTTTTATAGTAAAAATTTACGTTTTTCGATTTTTATAGTCAAAATTTACGTTTTTCGATTTTTATAGTCAAAATTCGCGTTTTCCATTTTTATAGTAAAAATTACGTCTTTCGATTTTTATAGTAAAAAAAATCACGTTTTTCGATTTTTATAGTAAAAAAATCACGTTTTTCGATTTTTATGCGTTGGCAATTCACGTTTTTCGATGTTTATGCAGTATGCGGTGGAAATCCAGGTACACCCAATAAATTCAAAAACTCCATTGCTTCTTCTTGTTGTGGGGGATTTAACAAAGGTACATTTGTTCGAACCAATCACGCAAATCGAGAAAATACTGGTCAATAAGGTTGCTGGTGGGTTTTGAACACGAAATCATCAAATCAAATCATACAATCATCGTAAAATAGGTTCATACAAAATGTATGTAAACATAATTTTCCAATAATTTTGGGAGGATTTTTCGGGATTTTTTTGGTAATTCTTCTTGTTTGGCCCGAGACTAGTCCGAATTAGTGTAAATCATTGAAATCGGTCCGTTCTTGCGTTATAAGCGTAGTAACTAACGTCACTCGTTTTTATATGCTTAGATTTTTTATATTTTTTTAGATTTTCTGAAGTATTTTTTTTATATTTATTTGAGATTTTTTAGATTTTTTAAATTTTACGATTTCTAGATTGTTATAGTAAAAACTGTCCTTTTTTTAAATTTAAAAAATGTTTCTATTCTTATTATTTATATTGTGTTCTTGTATTTACTATACATTCAATAGAACTGTTTTATGTTTGTTTGAGATTGATTTAAAACCAATTTTCAATAACTAGAAAAAATAAATCCAATTCAGATGGAACTCTTGTCATTTTGCCAAAGAGCAGAAATTAGCAGAAAGTTTATTAAAACTATTTATGTATAAGTTTGCAATTTCCATTAAAAACTTTGTTTTTCTCTCTATCAGTCCGTTTCTATATTTTCTCTATATACATATATTTACGAGTATTATGTATAATTTGATTTCCGCTAAAGAAGTTCAGATTCTGATTTATGAATGCTAAGTGGAATCCATTGTGATTAATATAACAAATAAAAGCGCACAGAAACTTTCTTGAATTATTAAAAAAAAGCTTTGAGTTTGTTTTTTTGTTTTTATAATAATTCATATCAATCTATATAATATTAATATATTTATGCATAATTGTTATATGTTATGTTATAAAACTAAGCGTTTATAAAGTAAAACGTTAATATACTGAATACATAACGCTATACTTTAAATCCACTAACAGTCCCCACAGACGGTTTGAGTACATCTTAATTGGAGCGGAAATGTAGAACACTAATTCCCTCAAGGACTTACAATTTGCAGTAATACGGTTTAAAAAACTTTAAGTAGTTGCGCACACTAGGAAAAAGTTTTAATACAAAATAATAATAACGGATATTGTGTAAATAACATATATAATCAGGTATTATTTATTTCATTATGTTGTATATGAACGAGAAATGTATAAATAATTACCATCGACTTGTGGATATAATTACGGATTTCCTTATGATGCTTGTGTGTTATCCGCAAAATGTCCGGAAGGAAATGCTCATCCCTCATGTTAATCATTGTGCAAACATATAACGTGCTTTGACTTTGATTTCATGGTATACATAATATATGTTTGATATGTATACATAATAATATTGTATATCCGGATAATTCGCACCGAAACACATATGAAATACATATATAGCATTTGACGTTTATGTCTATGGTTAGATTAACAATCTGTAGAAGCATAAGAATAACGCAAATAAAATATAGATAATACACAATACAGAAAAAAACGAGCCCTTAAACCATAAATGCAGACCGGATATCGATTTCCGGTGTTCTTTTCTGATACATCTGCTATTGTTATGGTTGTCGGAGCGCGCGCTGAGCTCTCGCATAGTTTAGCTATTGTTTTCTTGACTGCAAATACAAAGGGATAGGGAAACGCGGGGGTGTGGTGGCTTCAAGCTTCGAGTCAATCCGTTTCAACAAATGAAGAATTTCGAGGATGTTTGAAAATATTTAATCAAGCGTGACGACGAACGCGAATGCATTGTTTATAAACTCTATCTGTATGTACAATGCAAGGAATTAAATATGGGCATCACGTAAAATATTATGTTTTAGCGAGAAAAATGCACATGATTCCGTGGTGCACTCAAGATTTAAGGGCACTTTTCAAATAAAAACCTCTAGCAGCCCATACACACTTTAGCAGTTAAGATAATGGTACTTGCGTAAGCGTAAAATTAAATGAGGATAAAAAAATCATTAATTTTTAAAATGTTGGTCTTCTTTAAAAGTACCGTGCCGAAATAAAACTCTAAAATTACTTTATTTTCATGGAACAAAATCAATGTTTTTGTAGATAAAAAACTCTAAATTGTATGTACTTTAAAACCATAAACCATAAAAATGATGTAATCTAGCTCCTTCAAATGTGTATTCTTAAAGAACCATTGAGTGTTAATTATAAAGACAAAACAGAAGGTTCAATTATGTGATTCTTAGAGGTTTCAACCTCGATATCGCTTCCAACTAACTTATGAATGAAGGTTAAAAATTGTGTCCGTCGATTATACTTCGAAAGCACTTATAAGTGGATGTTTATCATTTGGTGTATTGAGCATTCAGTCGAGGGTTTGTGTTTGTGTTTTATCGAAGAAATTCCTTGATTAAAAAAGAAGCGCCATTTTGACGAAAATTATTTTATATATATTTATTTGTCTTTTGTCAGAGCATATATAAGGTTGTTTTTTCGGTCCACCCGTTATAGAGCTTTAGACAAACAGCCACACAATCGCCTTTATTATTTTAGTAGGATAGCATATATTTTGATTATTACAAATACATTATTAAATAAGCTTGTAAATACACATATACATATGTAGAATTGACTTAACAACATACGTCTGAAGAGTGTTGTGTTTATTAATTATTATTAATATTAAAAAATGTCTATTCACCACAGAACACTATAGTGTTCAGAGTGAGGTGCATAATATAATAGATGCCAATAAGCTGACACTTTAAAAGTGACAGTTCCATTCTATAGTGTTTGATATTTAATTTTAATTTCTATTCAAGATCATTTTATATATTTTTAAAATACATGAACCTTTCAAAATAATAAAATAATCTTTTACGTGTAAATATTATTAACCAGAATAAGAATACCGATTTTCTCAAAATATCTAAATATCAATACTTATGATGACTGCGGTTTTGTGGTACATGACACATAACTGACTCAGCAAGAGAGGCACGTAAAAAGCACATATAGTATGCTTAGTTAACACGTTTGCTTAATACAGTCGGGAAGCACTTGGGCAGTATCGCCGAAGCACCTTATGGTATAAAGTGAATTATATTGGAAATGGTACAGCAAGCGTATACAGTAGTGTGTGGTAATTTTTGTTTCGACCAATGTCAAAATAGTTATCTACGTCGTCTAAGAAGGTTTGCTCAAAAAACCATGGGTCTAAAATCAAAATCAAAATCGTATATTTTAAATGTTTCTTACAATAAACAATAACATTATTTAGCCTTCTAAGAAACTTGACAAAAGTGAGTTTAAAAAAACTCTCGTTGGAAATGTAGAATAAAATAGATTAATGTTTATTTGATTTGAATTTTACTGTTTTATTATTTTGTTTGTTTATGATTCTCAGAGAAAGTAAATCAAAAATGAGTGCATTTGATTGATATGCAGTTATGGTGCGTGTGTTCTTTCTGAATAAAATGCAGGGATTTTAGCGTGCTAGCATTCTCTTTTGATGGCAGAAATCATTGCAAATTGGAAAAGATTAACAATATCCTCCACACGAGGATGTATAAAGAATTTCATATCGTGGTTGTGTGGGAACCTAAAACCGAGCTTTTGGGTAATTTAACACTCAATGCTGATAACACTGGAACAAAACAAATGCAGCTGTATGATTTGAAGAAGATGATCTGGTTGGTATTTGCTAAGACGGTGAAGTCTCCAATACTGGCACATAAAACGGTATATTGCGACAATTTGAAGTACTTTTAGACAGACAATTGCACTGGTTTGTTTGCTTGCTACATTTTAATGAGTTTGCTTAATTTAATTTTTATTTATTTTGTATTCAACAATATTAACAAAGTAATATATAGAGTACAATGGTATGATTAACAATAAGGATATTTACAAAATTAGGTAAATTATCATAACATTATAACATGATAATAGCAAATAATACCATAGTTATTGTAAAAAATTAGAAAAATTACATAGTATTTAATACATATTTGTGTGCAAGTATATAATAGATAAATAAATTTATATGCGATGCGAAAGGGATTGGTATTGGCCATCTTCTTTTAATGATGCTCACAAGATCAAGATCATCGTCTATAGAGAAAAACAGAAAAAACTGCATATGTGTCACCACATAAGCGACTCAAATGTTTAGTTTATTTGTTTTTTTTTTTTGTATTTTAAGTGTTTTAAATGTTTACCCAAATGATTTTTTTTTCAAATGCTCACTAAAATGTTTTTTTTTTCTTTCTTTTTCTTTACTCTTTTCCTATTTTTTGGTAATGCATAATTTCGACCAGAAATAAATAACTAAATATGGGAGGAAGTAGATGATTTGATATTGTATTTACTTTATGATCTAGTGACAGTTGAATTATTGAATTATTAAATGACGATAGACGACTAACTGGACTAATAAGATTTAAAGTTCTAACTGAATTAGCAAAGTTCAGTTTTATGTAAAGATAGTCTGCTTTTTTCAATACAATAAGTTTAAATAGTGCTGAACACATTCTAAAATCATAATAATTGGAACAAAGAACAACCAAGTATACAGTTTACTTAAACTGTAACATTATCCATTTGTTACAGATTTTTTACAAACCGTATTCATTCATTAAAAGCTACTCTCAGTTTATTTTTTGAGATTGCACTCACCAAACATTATGTCACCATAAGTAAAATGTTTTAGTCGGACATCTTCATTAAGCACCGTTGAAACATTCCATAAACGTCGCAACGAACCACACACCAAACTGACATGATCATCCCATGATAGTCTATGGTTAAATACAACGCCGAGATTTTTAATTTTATCACTATAATCTATTACTGTCCCATCCAAGGTAAGATCAATGAGTTTTTGAGTAGAATGAGCGAGAAATAACAAGTGCTTTAGTTTTTGAAGGACTACCATGCGAAATAATTGAAGGAAGATAATTAATGAACATAGAGACAAACAATGGACCTAAAACGGATCCTTGTGGAACACCACACTTTAACTGGAGTGAATCAGATGTAACATTCTATTATAAATACGGTTTAATAAGCTCAATCGAAGAACCAGAAAAAGTAAATAAGTTTTTTTAATTTATTTAATAACATTAACATTATTAAAAGCTTTCTTAAAGTCCCAAAACAATAAGAGGTTCATGAATTTTTGATAAAGGTCTATACGAATATCATCAGTAATCTTTAATAGTGAAGTAGTTGTACTATGATACTTTCGGAAACCAGATTGACCAGAATACAAAAGATTTTTATCTAAGAGAAAGGCATTAATTTGTTTATGCATAATAAACACTAATGCTTTCAAGAAAAACATTTTTAAAGTAAAAACCATTGCCTAAATGTGTTAATAAGGTGTTATAGATTGACGTATTATTAGTGTTTGGCAAAGGAACAAAATTAACGTTAAGGTCATTTGAACTAAATACACAACTTGTTTGTAAAGACTCAGTTATACCCAAATCTTTCACATTTTTCGTAGTTGCTTTGAACTATTATTGCCTATGAAACGATGTTTATAATAATTCGCTCTTGCAGTCTGATCCATCTGTTGAAATTTAGATTTAAGATTTTGAAATATTATCAGATCGCTATGTACGAGATCTTCTTCAGTTTCTGTGTGCTATATATGCTGACTTCAATGCTAGGACAACCCTCTTTAATACGTCTTACTTTTTTAATAGGAATACATTTATTAAAACCAAATCCTCAAAGAGAGACAATTTGCTATCCACAGATATCCAATTATAAATGTTCTGCCAAGGAAGCTGTAGAGCTCCAAGAAGAAGTTCATCTTCGTTTACATTTTAATAGTCTCTATATGTTGATTCCATATCACACAATTTATCAATTGGAGTAATGTACGAAATGTATGTCAAATCATAATAAGCAAGTCCGGGAACAATTATTTGACTTAATGTTTTAACATTTTTTATAGTTGCTAACTATAAATAAATCTAAGCATGTTGGAAAACGTTCAACTGGTGATAAATGGGTTGGTTCAGTATTAAAAATTGACAAAGATAAACTTTTCAATTTAGAGCGAAATTCACAATCAACGTCTGATGGAACTAATATGTTTATATTAAAATCACCTGCAAGAAGAACATCATCATAATACACATAATTGTTATTCAACGAATCAAAGAAATTATCAAGTGACAAAATATTTAGTGGCATATACAAACAACCAACTAGTAGTAATACTCCACCCGAGGATCTAGCTATTTCTGGACAGACTATATTCCCTTACGAACATAAATTCCTACCCCACCACCTTTACTGTTACCGTTTGATCAATTTCTGTCATTTCTAAAAACTGAAAAACCAGAAATTTCAACAATTTTCTATGAAACTGTACTATTCAACCATGTTTCAGATATACAAAGCACATGAATATTAGTATCTTTTCAAATTTCCAGAATTTCTCCCATATTTTTATTTTTTTCACGTGAGCAACATTCAATAAATTGTTATCAAATTTAATCACTGATTTAAGAGTTATATTAGGAAAACATAAATTATCCATATCTTTTACAAAATTATTTTTAAAAAGAAGTAATAATTGTTACATTTTAATTTCGTCACTTATTTGCTTCTGTGGAAAAATCAAACACAAGTAGACCGCGAACGGATACTGGAGCTTTCACGAAATTAATGGAAACCTGCAAACAGATTCAGGTGAGCAATCAATTGGTACTTTACTGGGGACCCTGCTTTGTCGTCAGAACAGCAAAAAAATCATTCAACGGACGTTAGGTACTTGTATCGGATAGCTAATGCGATTCATAACGGTTCTTGTCCAGAAGGAATAGACAACATGAAACCTGGGCTTATCGTTCATTCTCGTGTACTGTATATGTACTTTAATGTAAAGTTTTGCTACTCGGTTATGGCAGCGCACTCTTATGTAAATTTATTTGTTTAAAGCAATATTTTCCTTAGAATGAATAGCAAACAAGTTCTTAAAAATAAGTAATTCTAAAATAAAAAGTGTGTTAGATTTTTTCCTTTTCACCCTTAACAATTAAGATTTTGTTTTACATTTAGTATTGCGCTAATTATACCGACTCAAATGAAATTTGAGAAAATTATGACGTTGCTAGAACGACATTATGCTCCTAAAATGGTGAATCTATTAAATATCTATTAAACCACAATCTGTTGTTAATGTAGTGGGAAATCAAAATAATAATCAAGTGTATACACCACGTCTAGATATGTGTAAGAAATCGCAGTCAATGAGTCCTGCTGCGTATGTAAATATAAGTGTTTAGAATTATCAAGAAGAATATAGACCGCCATGCAGATTTTGTGGTCGTCATTCGTTGACACCATGTCCATCTCGTCATTGGACGTGCTACTCGTGTAATCAAAAAGGTCATACGTCAGCGGTCTGCAGGAACAAGACAATTAATAACCACGTTAAAAACGATTTAAACCATCTGAGGATTTGGCAGTACAGGTCGAATAAGAAGAATTGCCTATGGAAATCGACACAGGTGGCCATTCATCATTTATCTTAGAAGACGAATTTGATAAAAAGGTTAGTCAAAAATATAAACTATAAATATTTTTTTTTTCTTCAGATCTAGTTTAGCACTCAGTTCCGTCCCTAAAATGTGGCAACTTGCTAGGGTCGTTTTTATTCCTAAACTAGGAAAAGACAACTACAATTCAGCAAGCTCTTTCCGCCCAATAAGTCTTACATCGTTTGTACTTAAAACACTCGAAATAATGTGCGACAGATATCTCAGAGATACTCAGCTACACGAAAAACCCTTAAATATAATGCAACTCGCTTACTTAACAGGGAAATAAGTGGATACCGCTGTTCATAATGCAGTGACGATCATTGAAAAGTCCTTTCGCTTCAAACAACAAACTCTCTCAGTATTTATAGACATAGAGGGTGCTTTCAATAAAATTAACTTCCAATCGCTTAAACAAGCGGCCATCGAGTTCGGAATTGACGACATGATGATCAAATGGATTATGTTATATTACCTCTCATGTGGTGTCTTGATGGACTACTTAAAGTCCTAAATAGCTTAGGGTACTATACGATTTTGGCTTTGCCGATGATAAAGCAATCCTCATATCCGGAAAGGATGAAAACACAATCATTAATGTTATGCAACAAGCATTAAGAATTGTAGAAAAAT
>JANSTU010013710.1:0-14914 GCA_027564075.1 Bolitophila hybrida | reverse complement strand
ACGTTTTGACGGCGAGAAACTCGACATGGTTAACCGTTCACAAAATTCGTTGTTTACACACCAAACAAATGACAGATAGCACGAATTATAGCCGAATAATGACGCTTTCGAATGAAGTTGGGTTTGCTTGTATGCGTTGAGCTGTGGATGCAGGAGCGACATCTATGTGCCAACCTTTAAAACTTAGTTGTAGACCTAATATTAATTAACATTACTACCTTGAGGTTATTGCTAAACCCGAAAAAGACTAAGAAAAAAACGACCAGAATTGTTTTAAATAATAATGTCTGTATAAACATTTTTGTTTCCCACGAACAAAAAATAATGTGAACGAAGGCTATAGCTGAAATGGTTTATTTACAGAAGCGAGAGACACATCATTTCAGAGAGAAGGCTTCATGTACGAGTATTTTACTAACAATTAACGCATGTGTACTTTTGTAGTAGCGTCAGTCTCGTTAATTAATAGCCACACATCGTGGATACAACTTTTAGGAATAATTGGGTCAGTATGACCCTTTTTTAGGAGTGTATGCTGATGGTGAATAAAAATAAAATAAACATTTAAAAACACAATTTGAAAGGATACCTAAATGTAGCATATGGACATTTTTTAAAGATATTGTAGGCTGACAGCTGTTTGAAAAAATAGAACATATTGATAATATTATAAAGAACATGTTTCAACAAAATCGGTTAAGTAGATATTTCTAGATTAGAAAAAGAAGTTTCGAGAAAAACGCAAAAGAAGAAACAGCTACCAAGTTGTCTAAATTAAACTAGTTCCAACTTTGTGTGATTATTGACACATGTCGGTGCCAAAGATCTTACGTCCTAAAGTGTACTTTCGCCAAAGTTACAAAAGTACCTATAACTTTCATCTGCCTGTTATACTTATTCTTTTTCATCATGGGTCCACTTTTTTCATTTGCCGTTGGTATTAGGCGGAAGTGGCGATCGAGGCAAAATCATATAAAATACGGGCAAAATCAAAATAATACGGTGTATACCAGCTTAAGTATATCGAGAATATAACAAAAATATATCTGGAATAATCGCAAATAAAAAAAATAAAAATAGAATAGAATACTAAATAATGTACTGAATATAAAAATTATGTTTGAAATATCAAGAGCATCAAATGAATTTCGCGCGAAATAATATTTTAAAAAATATATATAATATAGTATAGGTATAAAACTATTTATATTATGAGTTACATTGAATTCATCTCAAAGCGTTTGTTACATAATGCTGTAAATGCGGAACGTTTCTTTGCTTTGATCCAAAGGTCGACTATGCAAGTTATCATTTCGTCCAAAAAAGAAGCATCGTCATCGTATTCAAAGCCCTGAAGTTGGTCGTACAGGCTTCATAGAATGCCACGACCACTAGTGCACATCGCTTCTAATACTAGGAGATCATTTAGCCAGACTTTGGCAAAATACAATCAAAAAGTAATTTAAATACAAAAAGACAAATACTTTGAAAATAGATTTTAAATACTATTTGAGATTTTTGTTTTCAAAAAGTATTTCAAATATAATATACAAAAAAAAAACTTTTTTTGTCGTTTTTGTCTACTGCTATTAATGGTAGTGCTAGATGCAAACAGCACTGCCATAAATAGCAGTGGCGTATTAGAGCTGGACATTATGTAAGACGAGAGAAGAAGATCCGGCATTTATCTCTTTCATGAGGTTGGTTATCTTGGGAGGTACGGCATTGTAGTGCTTGCCAAATTTCTGTTCGGTCTACGCTAACGAAAGCTTTTTCGAATTCGACTAACATTGCGTACACAAGGGATCTCAACTCTTTTGATCATTGTATTAATAACCTGTTTGGAATACAGTAAGTCACCTTTCTTGGGAACTTAACGATTATTACAAGCGCCAATTAGCCTGTACTATGCGTATGCGGCGGGATGGACTTTTATATATGTATAAACTTATCATTGATGATTTCTCATCTGATCTTGTAAGCATTGTCTTCAAATGTTTTCAGAAGAGAAAAATATTAGATCGAATTATTGAGATATCAAATAGTCTACCCAAAGAATGGTAAATTCTTCATTACTATTCAACATTTTTACAAATAATCTTGCGAATACAACTATCGGAAACTTCGTGAAATGTCTAATGAATGCGAACCTATTCTAATTAGAATCGTGATTTACAGAAATATTGCAAAATTCATGTTTTCAACACTGTGTTTTAAAATAAAATCTGTATAATTTGATTCTTAAAATTATAATCAGTCATTGCATAGTTAGTTACCTCTTAGACAAAAGACAATACATTATTGAACAAAGAAACGTTGCAATAATTTACGAAGACCAACAGACAAAATCATTGAATACAGTACAACTGATCTTTATAATACTTTGATTCGGATTCAACATAAATGAGCAGTTGTTACACGTGTCATTAAATTTAAAAACTTATTTGATTTACATTATGTTTATATACTTGTTGTATATACATATTATATGTAATAATATAATAGTTGAATGTCTAAAATACTATTTCATAAATTCAATTGTAATTTATTATTTTACTATCGCTGCCACACTCTTAGAAAAAAGGATGAATTCCACCCTTTTTCATCGTACCTGATTAAAAGGATTAAAATCTGTACAGTTTATGAGATGAAATGTATCCAAATGTATACCCGAGTGGATCTCTAGTTTGAGTCCCGGCAGACCAAAGTGTTTTTCGCACTTTAAATCAGCATTACGTTCCTTTTGATATTAATTTTAAATTGTTAAATGTTGTGATAAAATAAGTAATAATCGTCAATTGACTATGCAATATTATAAAATGTACAATTTCTATACATACAAAATTACCAGAATATATTTGATTTATCCATTGTGTTTAAATACAATATATATATATATAAATTATACATATAAATAAGTACAGAAAACTTATAATTTCTAAGCTTTATATGAATGAGAAAGTAAATAAATTTGTTTCCACACAATATCAAGCACATGCAAATTACTTTTCTATTTGAAGTGCTCTAGTCACTGGTCGATGCATTGTATAAATAGTGTTGGTTGCCACTTTTGAATGCAACTATGAAATGCAATTCAAACGGTATCTACATTTACAATAGTAACAAGAGCCTTAAATAAACATGCAAGTGGTAAATTACATTATAAATAAACATTACATTACATTTTATATATTTATTTATATATTGTTGATAATATTTGAGAATGCTTGGTTTCGAAATATAACTTTTTACAGGGTGGCTGTTACAACATGCTAAACCGTGTAAAGTGAAGATTCCCTGACTAATTTTGAGCATTAAAAAGTATTGAAGTGAGAACAATCACTGAGCTACATGCTTAACACCTCGGACACTTGAAATACGTTTACGTGAACTACATTCATGTAATCTTGTGTGTAGGTGTTAAACCCAAACATGCAAAATTCTAATGATGCAGTTTTGTAGCCTGATCTTCTATACAGGTCGCCCAGAAAATGCATTTTAAGGCATTCATCAACGTAACCATTGATTTTTGAAGTAGTGATGGTCGTTCATGTTTTCAGTGTTAGTACTGTGCCCATATTCTAATTCAAATCTCACGTGACTTTTGCTTAATTTTGACATATTGTCCTTGCAAAATATGACAAAATTAAGCAAAAGTCACGTGAGATTTGAATTAGAATACGGGTACTGGTCGTGATAACAGCATACATTCTACGAGGCAAGCCAAAAAGCGCCGAAATTCGGTAATTAATGATTGCACACTCGGCTAGCGGTTACTCGAAACGGGCGATTGCGGCAATGCTAAAAATAGGTCAGAGCTCTGTGCAGACATTACTCCAACTCGTCAAGTCGACCAACAGCATTCAACTGCTTACAAAACCTAGTAACAAAACGTGACGCGGGAATGAGTTTGCAATCGTGAAAGAAAATCGACGCAAAGCCAGCAAGAACATAAGAATTTTGTGGAACAAGTCCACCGATAAGAACCTTTCATTGCATACCACCAAAAATTACATTAAAAAAATGACAAAATGTGTTTACGGATTTTATAAGGTAACATTCACACTTTTAAAACAAAAAAAGTGAATTTAAAATGTGTGAATTGTACAGCCAAAAGACAAGCCGTTGTTATCAAAAAAACAGAAGCGGAGGCGCTTGCGGTGGGTAATATATCAAAACGGTTGGACCGAAAGACAAGACGGTTGGACTAAAAACGAGATTCCAGTGCTTAACGCCGGAATACTGCAGTACACTTATTGAGACGGCTAGAGGCGGTTATTGTGCGTAAGGGCTACGTCACAAAATTGTAACTTTAAATATTTTTTTACAATAAATCATAACAAATATAATGACAAAATGCGCATGTGTTTACTCGGAAGGCGCGTGTCGCATAATGGCAAGACTTTTTGTTGTGTTCCAGAGTAAGTAAACTGTTTAGTTAACTAATATATTTATTATCAACTAATATGTTAAGAAAACAAAATAATAATATTTTCAGTGTAGCCGTTCAACAGCATGTCTCGGTCCGTAGTGACGGTACATCTATATTGTGCAATGTATTTTTGTGTTACTATATATGTACTGTGTGTGTGGGTGTGCATGTGTATATGAATGTACAGAGTCTTCATCACTTTTGTTGAGTGAATTGGGCGACCTGGATAGAAGATCAGACTACAAAACTGCAATATAGAATTTTTGTATGTTTCTGTTTTAAGCCTTCACACAAGATTGCATTAATGTTGTCCAGGTGAACGTACTTGAAGTGTCCGGGGTAGTATAAACATATTTCCTGTGTTATCTAATATACTGTCCAAAATTATAATTCAGGATTCTGCCGTAATAATAAGGAGCAATCTTATCCGCTTATCTGGTAATAAACAACACACTCAAAATTCGGTTTGCGCACACAGAGGAACACGTCTGCACTGGCCGACGGTTGGCGACTGGATCCTAAAATACATTATTCATAGAAGAATTAGTGTATTATGTTTGATGCTAGATATAGAAGCTAGTAAAACTAAAATTATCTAATCCCTGGCTATAGTGAAAAAACACCATTTAAACTAGTAAGAATGCCGATAATTGAAAATACGCATGTTGGATTTTGTGTTTATTTCATAATTGTTGATTTAGGACCACAGTCCGGTTATAAAGACCGTTTTCTCAATGAAGACCGTTTTTAGAATACTAAGAAAATACTATTTTCGAGATATTTTGATATGGAATTTCAAAAAAATCTAAAATATTTTGATCGTATAAATTAATAAAATTAAAATTTATTTCAGCTAATAAAATACATAATTATTTTATTTTAAAGAAATATTTAAGAAATGTTTTAAGATTCCTGAGAAATTTAGAGATTACTATGAAGTGTATTTTAAATGGGCTCTAATGAAATACCGTTTTCGATTAGGACCGGTCCGGTTAAAAAGACAGTTTTTGATTTAAAACCGGTCCTGTTAAAAATACCGTTTATTCAATGAAGGCAATGTATTCTAGCAAATACTGTTTTCGAGATATTTTAACATGGACTTTCAAAAGAATTACAAAAGATTCGTATAAAATACAGAAATTTAAATTGATTCCAGTTAATGAAATATTTAATTATTTTATTTTAAAGAAATATTTAAGAAATTTTACTTTACTGAAAAACCGAGATGAGTTGAAAAATCGTCTATCCGGTGCATGCATCTCCGCCACGCTTCTGATCTTCGTCACATATCCATTCGCATCAAGTAACTAAAGTCAACAATTTACACGAAGTTTGCTGAATACCGATTTTTACCGAAGTCATGGTCCTTTTCGTTAAACATTTTTTATCGGTACCCACTTTTAAAATATTTTCAATGTTAAAATTATCAAAAGTTTAAATTTTAATAGACTTTTACTAGTAAATCATTTTGTAGTAAAATTTCGTCTATACATTATGTATCCATCCCCATTATAAAATCTTATAGTTTTATAGTTTATGGGTTATTCGTGAATGATGTAATCTTTACTACATAGTAATATTAGTGTGTACTAATACAGGTTTTTATATCGTGGGCTAAAACTAACTTTTGAACTGTTATCTAAAAAAATATTTATATATTGTAGCTTGATTCATAGATAGATAAAAGAAACTTGGTTTCGAATTTTAAAAAATATTTAAGAAAGTAATTAAAAAGAAATTTAGAAAATACACTAAGTGCATATTTTTTGTAATTATAAAAAAGAATCAATAATTATTAAGTGCAATTGAATGTTTTGAATTTTAATTAAGCTTATCATTTTCTTCTTCTGTTTGCGAGTCTATTGCAGCTTCGATAAAATTTTAAGTGTCTTTTGATGTCAGTAAACTTAGGCATACTGAATGAAATTCTTCGAGAATTAACTTTGATGAACACAGCTTTACTTAATATGTTTTTATTGTTTGCAACTCAGGTAATGTTTGTTTTTATATAAGTAAGTAATAAAGTAGTAATTTGTTCAGGAGGATTATGAATCCTTCCTCGACCATTTATAATTTTATATTTATATATTCATGTGTGTGTTCGTAGGCATATACTGAAGGACTCTGTGATTTTCTTTTAAATATTTCTCTTTTTACCAAAAACCAATTAACATCTCATTCTTCATTTTTAATAATTTTGAAAGCGTTCGTTAATTGGATGCCACATGCCCGAAATCGTTTTTAAGCATTAATGGCATACAATGAAGCCAATAAAGCCAAAGTAATAGCCCATTCAAGGAATTGTGTGTGTTAGGTATATGTTATGTCAAAGTTCTCCGCCCCGCAAAGAAACATATTATTTTCATTCATAAACTATATAATTTAAAATCGAATTGCGATTTCTTTTAGATCTTACTAATTTAAAATCAAAATACTAACACTACTTATTTTGAGTTATGTGTTCATGGGATTTTATTTCAATATCTAAATAATAATTTTAATAATTTATTTATAGGTTAAGTCATATACAGAGAAATGAGTGGAATTATTGAATACATTCAAATGCAGTATGAGGACATATTGATAGGAATAAGTAAATAAATAATTGGGCAAGTAAAATAAGCAAATTTTAAAAATATATTAAATTGCAGATCCAGTTATAGATGATTGGCTTCTGATGAAATCTCCATTGCCAGTTGTGTCCATTTTAGTGTTTTACTTGTATTTTGTTCTGAAACTGGGGCCTAGTCTCATGAAGAACCAAGAACCGTTTGAGATGAAATGGCTGCTAGTATTTTATAATGGGTATCAGGTGTTTTTCTCAACATGGCTCTGTTCTCAGGTAAACTATAAAGTGTTAGTTTATTTTATTTTTTATAATATTTGTTTTTGTTTACAGGCATTTGAAGTTAAAAATAGTTTTCAATATATTTTTAATTTTGGGTGTATATCGAATATGGATCAAGAGTTCGCTAGCGCAGTAAGATACTTTTATTTTTAACTAAAACTTAATAAATATATCACTCCATTCAAATAGCTATGGCGTGGTGCTTGGTGGTATTTCTTTTCGAAAGTAGTGGAACTTTTGGATACAGTATTTTTCGTACTACGAAAGAAGAACAGTCAAGTCACATTTTTACACGTTTATCATCACTTTATAACGTGTCTCTTTTCATGGGGTTATCTAAAATACCTTCCAGGTAATAAAAAATATAACCTGGTGAAACACACTGACACATACAAGTAAACTTAATTTCAAATTTAAAGGTGAACAGGGCGTTGTTATTGGATTCCTTAACTCTTTTGTGCATATATTTATGTACTTCTACTATATGCTGTCTGCTATGGGCCCAAGATATCGAAAATATTTGTGGTGGAAGAAGTACATGACCTGGATCCAGTTGACTCAGTTTACCATAATGCTCACGTACCTCCTGATGATTGTAATTTTCGACTGCAAACTTCATCGATCGTTAACATTTTTCTTCGTTGGAAACGTTGTGATATTTTTATACCTATTTGGAAATTTCTACAGGAAGTCATACAGGGCGAATAAGTGAGACGAACTTGTTGAAAATAGTCGATCGAAAGGATTGCACGAAAAGATAATTGACTAGATACGAAATGAAAATATTTTTCCGATGACTTTAACCATACAATTAGTATATTATGAATAATAATTAGATTTGGTTAAAAATATTTATTATATCATTTGAACTTACACAAAGAACTCTTAGAAATAAAATTAAATACAATTGATAAGGTATTATGTGTAATGCTATACAATGTTGATACAACAATTCATAATACACATTATTTTTAGTAACAATTATTGCATTTACAATGTTCGTGGTTGGAAGACGAAATTAGCTATTGAAGTTTTCTTAAATAACATTTTTGATTTGTCATCAAACCTATCGATGAAATTAATTTTGGAGCTCTAAAGTATCTTATTATAGGTATTATATTATAAATATTGCTATCAAGTTAGTCTTTTGACTTATACTGGCTATTTTTACATTTATTTTTAATGTATTCTACATTTAAGAAAAGTAATAAAACAAAAATATATTTCTAATAAATACGAATTTATAATACACCTGTAATCTGTTTCTTTTTAATTCATCTATACAATACTCCTTATTCAATAATGTCTGGAAATCATAAGAGGAAGTAACCTTTTGTATATGTATATACAATAAAATTGAGCATTTCAGTCGTACATTTAAATGTGTTTTGAAAATCTTACTAAATCAATTTTAACAATATACCAGGTTATGACAACGATTAAGTTAAGAATACATAGAAGTTGCAGTAGAACAGTTTAAATATTGGTGTTTGTTTTTATTACACATCTTTACGAAAACAGTTATTGTATTTTAATCTGTAGATTTTTTTTGTTGAATTAATTATTTAATAGAAAGTAATCGTGTTATTTAGTTATATTTTTTATCATTATTATTTACATGTTTTGGCGAGTCGTTATTATTACCGACCAAGTTTTTCTCTTTATTTGAATATGATGTGTCAGCAGTGATTGGTTCCACTTGTTTGACTGGAGTTTTGTGTTTGTAGGATTTATGATAGAAATCATTGAATAAGAAATAGAAGAAAATGGCATTTGGCAGGGTAAAGAATACGGACCACCTTGGATATCCACAGTCAGTGTAGACGAGTTGCGCTGAATGCAGAAAAGCCAAACAAAATTGTATCTATAAAAAAAGGAAATATTATCTTATGTTATAAAAAAAAATATATGAATTCTGTATGAAAAATTAAGTTAATTAAATACTTATTTTAGTATATAGATTATTATTCCAAATGTCTAAACCCGTTACAAATTGATATAGGTGGTGATCGATCTTCACGAGCGAAAGTAGTTTTTATGTGATCTTGCTATAGGTTTGATGTTATATACAATATTAAGTGTGCATATTGAATCGATTATCAATGGTATTGACATTGACATTACATACAGACTTCGCACCGCATGTCGTATTTGCTAATAAGATTGGCCAAAAATCAGTTTTGGTCACTTTTTCAATTTTTTGTATTTAACTATTTGTTTGTCTATGAGTTATTATAGACTCTAAAAGAAGAGAAATAATTTAATAAAGAAAGATATTTAATTTTTCATATATTTTACTTCTTAAAAGCATCATAAAATTAAAAGTTATCTCTGTAATTCTATAATTTTTTTCTATGATTTAGTTAAAATACAAAAACTTTTTTTTACATTTTTAACATTATAATCAAAAATTGAGGATTGTTTTATGTAATTACCAATTTAGTAGTGACATTTTGATGCTTTCGGTTGCCTCCTATATCATATACATACATGTAACCTATATATTGTATAATGGTATATAATATTATTTATTTTTAATATAATACTTATCCGAATGTATATCTTCACATTTCTAGGTTCTTTTGTTATGTGTTGTTTATTTAAAAACGCATTATATAAGTTGAGAAAAATCATTTGTCGGATTTGCAGGAACCTATACAGACTCTTCTTTATTCCATAAGCTTTGTTTGATAATAATCTAGAGCTTTGCATTGTGAGCTAAACACGACTTTGTATCTGGATAATCGCAGGAAAGATTTACAAACAGATTTCGGTGTAGGACATTGCGGTAACTTCATTGCTTATATATTGTGTATTCAGGAATTGTCGTACCTTTTGCATAATGTAGACACAAATACTCGTACACATAATATCCAGAACATGGAGGTTCAATAAAATCAGACAAGTATACATATGACAATATTTTCTATGGACATTATGGAAAATTCTCCTTCAGATGAAACAGTTTACATATACTACGCAAAACTAACTAACTAACTAAGATCACAGGTCAAATGAAGATTCAATATGGGAGTAGAAATAAGAAGGACAAAAGGTGGATTATATATAATAATATGTAATTTATAGTATACGTTTTCGGTAATTATTAGAATGAAAATATATTATTTAACTTGCAAAGTGCAAAATCAACATTATAGGAATATATATTTTTTTACCAAACTCAACTAACTGACTAAAAACGTGACATTTCGTTATATTTTGGTCGAGTAATTCGCTTTGACTGAGTAGCGTAGCATACCTGAAAAAGAAAAAAAAAATGTCAACATTTTATGAATATTCCATTATAAATATTATAGGTATGTAAATATTATAGGCTGTATACAATTACGGTTAAAATCTATACACGTGTATTTTAAGATTAAAATTACCAAATTTAAGAAAGTTGAGAGGAATAATTTTTTAAGTTGGCAACACTGTTCAACTATTTTGACAATTTAGGCCTTTTTTAGTCAACATGTTTTGCCGTTTAAACATTCATACATCAACAATAAGTCATGGTTTAATGGCCTTATTGGCTGGTGTAATCATTGGCTAATGTTCCTTCAGAGCTTTATTTTTACCTCTAAAAAACACAATAATAATAGTTTGTTTTCCTTAAATATCTTATGATTTGATGAGGCGTCTTAGTTTGTTAAATAATATATTAACGTAGAATGTAAATCAACAATTAGAAAGCAAGTTACATATTCTTGAATCTTCTTGAATACATATTCAAAGAAATTCTGCACTAATAATTATACAGATGTTGAGTTGTAGACAACATACGATTATTGACTTAAGAATATGTAGATGTATTTCAAGATTTTCAGTGTGTGTGTGCATCCTTTCTCTTATAACTAAACATTAAATGCATTCTATTCTATTTTATAACTTTGGAAAACAGTAAATTTCAGCCTGTACCAAAGTTAAAAATAATATCACTTTTTAACAAAATAAATAATTTAATTTTGCCACCAAGTGATAAAAAGACAAAAAATCAAAAACACTATATGAAAATGTTAAAAAATGTTTTCATATATAAATTCCTTTGATCCCTATTCGGGACAAAGAAGGAAGTAAAATAAATATGTTTTTGACAATAATTTATTGACTTATATTGTAGAAAATATCTTTTTGGTGCATACAAGTGTCATGGGTAGTGTTAATACGCCGCACACAGTGTATGGTTGTATGGGTGAGCGGAAATAAATCAATATCTCGAAAAGTACTTCTCTGATTTGCAATTTTGTCTGAGTTCATATGTTAGCATATTGATTAAGATTGTTTGTTTGGTTTTCCTTCAAATAAAAAAGTTTCCTACAAACTTTAAAAAAAAACAGTTATTTTTTATTTAAATCATTCGAACGAAAGCCTCCCCCCACTCTAAATTTGTTGTTTGTATTTTAATAGATAGTATATTATTTTTGTTTGATTGTGATTGAAGTTTAAAGTGTATTTATTCCAAAACATTTACAAAAAATATTCCCAATGTTATGAATCATAAAATATACATATTTTAATTGATTACGACATTTTTAATAAAAAAATAAAGTGCGAATGTACATAACCGTATATTAATAGCGGCCTTGCTCGCTGGAACAAAACACATGAAACACACAATACAAAAATATAATAGGATTTACTCAGTTCACGGACCAATTTACGAAAGCTATCACGTGATAAATTTAAGTCAAACAATTAACATCATATCATATCATTATCATATTGTAAACAGGTTCAAATTTGCAATAATTAGTACGAAAAGGCATATAAAGCAAGATTTTATTATTACCTCTAAGCAGCCGAGTAGGCGCGGTGAACGTAACTTGGGATAATAAATTGGGAACATTTAAATTGTAATTTATAATATCAAACATAAAATAAAAAGACGCATTAAAACGTATTTTTCAAGAGATTCAAGGTCCAGTCGCTGTAACCATGAGGAATACGATGGTAAATTTTGCCAATTGATATCTCAGAGGGCATAAATAAGGAATTTATTCTGGATGGATTCAATTCGGCTTTTTTGATTTTAATAGTTAAAACCAACAATGTTAGTATATTTAAGTTGCAAAGCATGACTTGGATGTTATTATGTCTATGTGTCTAATGAAATTAACTTTGTGATCCAATAACACATCAAGATCCTAAAATTTAGTTATGCTACTAACATTATTAGAACCTATTAACAATGGATTACATAATATTTCATTTCTTTATGTTAAAGTGCAAATTATTAATATTACACCAATAACAAATGACATCAATGTCATCCTGCAAAGCAATAGCATCAGGAAAGGAGTTCACTGGAAACATTAATTTAACATCGTCTATATATTCTGTTTGTAGGCTCCATGAGTCTAAAAAAAAACAGGGAACGGATTGGGCGTAGGTAACACGTGTTTGGCGGCTAACATCTGATGCACTTTTTTTCTTTTATATGAAAGGAATTAATTTGTTCACTTAAATACATAGTATTTTATTTGCATTTGCTTTGAATTTCTTACAAACAAAACAATTATAAATATTCAAAGAACATATTCCAGTAAATTGTATGGTAATGATGGTGGTAAAAAACACTACGGAATTAAATGTCTTTATTTGTGATTGGTTTTAAAAGCCTTGCTTACATGAAATAAAGCATTTCTAAAAAGGCAGAATACATTATTCGCTAAATAAAAATATTATTTTTTCTCTATTTTTTATATTTGATTTAAATGTATTTAATACATAACAATCATAATTTTTATAAAATAACTCCGAAATATCAGTTGTATACATTACTGCCACCGACAAAGCTCCTGCAATCTCAACCCCTATTTATTCTGTCGGGCATACAGATTACACACAAACAAACACACACACACACACACGAGCGTTCACTATAGCACCTGTTACCCATGCCGTATGAATATCTCCATATTCTAATGATTAACGAGGCGAATCTTCGACCGTGTGCTAGATAAAAATATATGCGTAATATGTATACGAAGGTAATCCTATTCAGTGCGCCAACTTTTATTAAAAACTGTGCAAGCAAAAAAGTGAAATGTTTTTGTTTGATCGATTGGCAAATTAAATATATATTTTTATTTCATTCGAGAAATGACTTTACCTAGACATTTAAAATTTATGATCATTTTGAGTATATGTATATAACTTTTCTACTATTTGTGAAATACATAGCCAATATACAGAACCCTGCCAGCATCCTCCCGAGAGGACCACAATGGTGGTATATGGCCGTCTGTTTAGCACATACTCTATAAACTCGCAGACTATTGATGAACACGGAATACATACACATATATACAATTATGTATATGTTTTTATATGAGTATATTGTACGAATAAGAAAATGCACGATGCGGAAAAGTTTTCCTTTTCATCAGCAAAGTGTTGAGACCATCAACTCTGTAGGTATGCAATAAACATATGTACCTATGTAGTATATGCACTATGCTACATATATATACAAATACATAAATACGTTGTGAATGCGACTGAAAAGGCGAACAGCAAAATTAATAAACTATTTTGATCAATAGTGTTTTTCCATTTGATTACCTGGCAAATTGAATTTTCACCGATTGAGGTCAATTTTCCTTCAGACTTGCGCGCACATATATTTTTGAAAGTTTATCGAATCCTGAAATAAACTTTCATATACGAAATGTGTATTTTGTGCTGCTATTTGTATAGAAATAGTTTGTGTATAGTTATAGTTTTGGAATCGATGTAGTGGACGATTCCAATGATTATTACAAAATAAATGATTATAAGCAAAAAGGCTGTAAATTTAACGTTTCTGATTACATATTACAGATATAAAATAGTCAGCAGTATATTATTGTACGCTATACCAAAGTCAAGCTTTACGTTTGAATCCTTTATAAATACTGCGCTCTATAAACGACGGCATACATACTTGATCTATAAGCACATAATTATAGAAATCTCATAGTCTTTTTGTTTTTTAAATTATGTGTACAGGTGAAAATTACACATATATATTTATATATTATATTTAATTTAAAAATTCATTTGAAAACACACACAGCATTTAGTATTGTGTATGCATGCATGAGCTTTGCGCATTTCATTTAAAATACTAATGTTGGCAAATATACTCGGAAAGCTCGTACGAAAACACTTTCTATTCGTATCTAAGTATGTTTGCATAATACTTTGAGAGAAAATGCGGAAAAATATTATTCGTACTAGGATTTTGAATAAGCGAGTGAGTGTACACTTTTCATGTGTGTATGTGTGTGTCATAAAGCATAAATACACACTTAAAAGTACCACACGCATGCACGTTTGCTTATGTGTGCTTTGGTATTCCAAACGAGTCTGCCCACCAAGTGTGAAATCAAATTATTAGAGTAGAAAAGTCTGTATATTTCATATGCTAGTCTTTACGCAAAAGCGCACTGCCGTATTCGTACGTTTTCACTGAATTATATAAGTATTACCTATATCTATATTATATTATGTACACACTTAACCGCATACACAACCAAGATACAAAATAGACTATAATATAAAATATATGTATATGCAAAGGCATATTCTGTAATATTTCGAAATACATGATAAATTGTATATCTTAACCGCATTCAACATCATAATAA
>JANSTU010013699.1:0-14919 GCA_027564075.1 Bolitophila hybrida | reverse complement strand
TGACGTTTCCAAAACGTATCTACACAAGACAATCGGTTCACAAATGTCAAAGTTATTCAATGTTTCTATACCGAAGCCTCAAGATGGCGCACACTGTATATCATGATTATATTTTGTCCTTCTTTGCTGATCTACATATAATATAATACCTCTGAATAATAATATTTAATAATTTCAATTAAGCACTATATAATCGGAGTTCCTTATGTTTTTTCTTTAAAATTTTTGATCTTCGTAATTCCCATATATACCCAGCTCGGATTCATATGTATTGTATACAACATTATGTATTATATAGTACTATATACCTGTATATACAGTTTGTCTGACCGTTCCATCAAACGCTTGCCATCAACGCACTAAACCAAATAACCTTTCTCGTGTGCCTGTGGAAGACCTCTCTCGTTATACTCAGCTCATAGCAACAACATTATATAGCAACCTTACCCTTATACTCGTGACATAGTTTTATGGAACAGCATAAATGTCTACAGGGTACAAGGGTATTTGAAATTCTATGCTACAGTTGTCTATATGTATTATATATGATGTATATCTGTGTGCGTACTGCGTAGAGAGAAAAAACTTGGATGTATGTGTGTGCTTGTGCATTACGAACGGTGTATTATTCCGATGACATCAAATCAACCCCTGCGTTTCTGTTCGGTTGCTTTCACCCGCGTCCACTTTATATTCATCGAGGACATCATTCTTCATTCATAATTTCGTATGTTTTATTGTAGTTTTATTAAGAAATACCTGACTACAATTTAAAGAAATAATTAATCTTGGGTGCGTATTACAGATCCGCACAGGCAGATTTAGAAGAACTTGACCCAGCTCTTTGTGAGTCTCTTATAAAATACAATGATCTCAACTTTTGTTTCCCTCCCACAATAATATAATAAAAAAATATACACAATACTCACTACGCAGTCCCTTTTTTATTATATATGAGTGTTTGGCCCGTGGCCTCGGATCGGCTTGGCTTGGGTTAGGAAATAGAGCAGGTTTTCGATGAGTACACTCGAGCAGAACGTGTATATATGGTTATAGTATCGATTTTATTCGTTTCGTTACAGTTATTTTGTCTATTTTATAGTTCTGATTATAGTCACTCTTTTAAATAACAAACAAACATTAGAAGGAAGTTATTATTTTTGTCCTCTGGATGTTCTTTGAAATTAAAATTGAATGCCAATAGACGAGACCAGAATGTTTATTATAGCGAAAGAGAGGAGAGTCGTGCACGTATTTGAAGAGCGCGTGTACGCTTTGTATCTATATTTGGCATATTTTTTTCTCAAGGAAGCCATATTATCATGAAACCCAATCTTTGGCGAATTTCAAGGAAAGCGAAAATGCGACTAGGGCACGGCCGGCGTGGCTTGGATTTATGGATGAAGTGATGTTATATTATATATACATATATACTTGGCCAGGTAGTATTGTGAATATATTTAGCTTTTCTTAACAACATAATCACAAATCAATACAATACAGGATGAGACAAGGCAAGTCATGGTCTCCGTTAGTTTATGGCAAATGAAATCTCTCTAGTTTCATTCTTAAACTGTGTTTATGTATCCCGTTATTTTTATGTTCTCACAATTTGAGATTAAACACACACAACCAACCAAAAGAGAGTAATTCTGAAAAACAATACATAAAAATCCACATCCATTTTTTTCAGATTCACAAAGAATCGCACTCCTCGCGTCTTTGCTCTTTGTGCGATCAACAAAAATGTAATATTTATAAACTCAACGCTATCAAACCAAGACGACGGGAATTCCATATTATGTATATATATATATATACAAGTTCATGCCAAGAGTTGGCTGAGATCGCGAATTAAATATGTGATGTCTGTAATCTGATGAGTGCCTTGGTGGCAGCACACACATATAAACAGATGGTCACATAATAATCCAACAACAACAAAAACAGCATAGTATGTGCGAGTTCAACATGGCATTTCCAAAAAATACAATCTCTCCGCTTCTTCGATCTCTGTTCGTGCGGCGCGTGTACATGGGTATATGTGTGTGTGTGTGTGTGTGTGAGTGTGTGTACATATCATACTTCATATAAACACGCCGTTATATAAAGACCCCGTGCCTGATGTTCTTTCGAGTCTTTGGAATATTTCGTGTGCGTACACCGTACAGCTGCACATGGAACGTACGGTCGCGATTGGAAGTTCGGAGTCGAGAGTCGAGGAACGATCCAACGAGACTACGAGAGTGCCTCCTGTGTGTAACAAGGGAAATGCATATACAATATATGTTCTACTTAATACTTATATCTTACGAATATTATACAGGAGGATGAATGGAGTGGAGGAAGTGGTGTTTGAAAAAAGTATGCGCGGTTTATTCGATAAAACTAGCTGCGCGCGCGCACACACACAAATACACATATTTTACGCACACTAGCTAGCATATGGGGCGATTGTTGGCATTGTTGCACACCGCAGCATGTTCGTGTACACACGCGCTCAAGCTCATCAAACAGCACAACCGGTATACCGTATACGACATAACAGATAACAGCGAAATGAGTACAATGTATAATTTGACGTGAGCCAGACAGAGAAGTCATGTCAATTGAGTCAGTGCCGTGCGCAGATGTTTGCTCGGTTAACTTTATCAACAAAATCGTTAGTGCATTTGCAAAATGAAAAGTTATGTGCCACTTGTTGACATTTATTTTTTTAATGCGATGATTGGTATATTATAATTTGCTTTTATTTGTAACAATTACTTTCATTGCAGCTTTAAATTATTCCAATATTTCACAAAAAAGGCAAGATAAAAATACATCAAATTATCAAACGTCATAAGTTCCAGCTTTTGTGTTTTCTTGGGTGCAGAAAAACTAACGCGATGGTTTACAATCGCCTAATACAAAAAGTTAGGTCAAGGATGATTTGTTTTATTTTATAGGAGCAGCACAAATAATAGTAGAAAATTCCTTTATTGAAGTTGTTTATTGTTTTAAAATTCCAGATATATCAACTACATATATAATTTTTGTTAATTTCATCTATATTTTTTTTAAGGTTATGTGTATACTTTGTGGTTCTGTATTTTACGGTCGTCAAAAAATAGTCGATTCGATTCGATCCGTGTTACAGACTTCGACATCTAACGGAAAAAGTACAGATTTTGATAAAAAGCACAAGTTTTTCAAAATAGTCGGTCAATTCAACCTTGAGTTTTGAGATATGTCACAAATTGCAATACATTTCTGTAAACGTTTGACAGTGTATAAACATTTTATGTTAATAAAATTGATTAAATTATATAACTGTGTTAAATTATTTTTGTTTATGTATAAAAATAGAAGAGTACTTTTGAGATAATTTCATATGCGACTATTTGCTAAATAAGATAATTACTGTTTACTCACTTTATATATATATATATATATATATATATTACCTCGAATATTGCAATATTATGTAAGACATGAAAACTGGTATTTTTTAAATTTAGGGTTATGGTAAGGTACATTCAAATAAAAAACGCATGAAAAATTAACTATTGATCGAGTTTAAGCAGGCCCGAAATCAAAAAAGGCGCCCTGCAGCTGTCAGTGACGTCAAAAAATGAAATACATTGCCACAGTTTAATGTTTTGCATTGTAATAATAAAAACAATAATAATAAATAATAAAAAAATCACAACATTTTTTTTTAAATTAAACATCCCAGTAAATTACTTTGACAGATAACACAATAACAAAGTGTCAAAAAAAGGATTTTAATGGGTTGTTTATAATAAAAAAACGAATTTACGCCGTTTCGTCGAATGCGGTTTCGCCTTTTTTTGTTTATTATATTTATTTATTCTAAAATAAATAATATTTTTATTTTATATTTCAGATCACATTTGGAAAAATGCCATCATATAAATGGTAACGACTGCCCGCTGACGCTATGTCCCGTTCCAATTGCTCCAAAGATATGTCACAAATGGCAATAAATTTGCGACGTCAAATTATTACTATCCCATAAAAATCGCGTATAATAAATTTAAAAAAAAACAAACAATAATTGTCCATCATTATTTTAATTCGACTGGAATAAAAAAATGGAAGTATGCATTATCGTTTTGCGAATTATCGCTCTCCATAAATGCATGAAATACACGATTTTTGAGGTGAAAAGTTTTTTTTTAAATCGTGTCCAATAACATATAATTAGGTAATCTCTATCGTTGATAAATTCACAGGTGCCTTTGTTATTATAAAAGTTGTTTTGAGTTTAAAACAAATATTAAATAACACAAAATCGAACCAGGGTAGCGATTTAGATAGATTATCTATAACCTATGTTGATATATCCATGCGTTCTACGATATGGCGCTGTGAAAACTGCTCTTTGTTTAAGTATTCTTAAATTATGATTACTCAATAAATATAATATAAATAAATATAAATGAAATCAAACGCGAATTTACAGATTTGTAACTATTATTCAAAAAAAGTCTTGACAGTACACAAATACAAACGGTGCGTTTTATTTATATAAAAGCTATCTACATACAAAATGTCGGTCCGAATATTATTATGTCTATGAATTGGTGAAAAAGGCAAAAGTATGTAAACAAATCTTTGTATATTTCCATGTCTGTTAACGGCATTAAAAATATTATTCAGTTATTTTCTCCTATAGTTGACAACAATAATACAAACAAATAGATAATTTGCAAATAAAAAGGTTTTTTACATAAACAATAACTCTAATTTACGTATTCAATCAACAATACTGATTATCGTGTAGAAATTATATCAACGAATATTTCAGGTACATATTTAAAAATCAATAAATTGAAATATATGTACCTGAAATATTCATACGCCTGCACTGCACAAAAGCACAACAAATAAAACATTTTGCAGTTCGCATTCGTAGTTTCGTACTGATAACAACAGTGTAAGCGAGACGACTGTATGACAAAAAAAAACATAGTGATTCCTTTTCCCGGCACACACAAATACAAGCATCGCACAGTGTGTGTTTCGTAATATTTATAATGATCGCTCTCTCTCTCTCTCTCTCTTGCCGTCGAATATAGCTTTAGCTCGTTTACACTTCTCTCTGCTCTAATCTCGTTTCTCGTACTAGAAGTACTGATGTGAATGTGAATGTCAGTGTGTCAGTCGCAGTTCATTTTTGTATGGCAAGGAAATTAGACGGCTTCGTGTGAAATATAATTTTCGGTTCCCTAGACATTCCATAAAATATTTCCAACCTACATAAAATTCGTTCTTCGAGAAACCTTCAACAACTCGATACCGAGTGGAATATATATAGATACCAAGAGCGCGTATACAATTAATGCCGTTTTATTAATTTGAATATTCAGAAATATGACGACGGAAGACCCGCTTCGCCGGTCGCTTATTCAACGGGGCGGATGTCGACTGTGCATGGCCCCAGACTCAGAGTGTGTTCCCATTTTTGCTACTGCCGCTGCTGACAAAGAGCCACTCTCGTCGAAAATCCAGGCCTGCGTTCAAATTAAGGTATGTAAAATAACGAAAACAGTGAACTTCCGTTAGTTCGACAGTCGCAGCTGCCCTTTTGTGCACCGTACGTGGCCCCATTCCCATCAGTACACAGCAGACTCGTCACGCATACTCATCGGAACAGAGAGCCGTGTCCACCATTTTGGATTTCGTCAGAATCAAGATGGTGAGGCAACCAGCACAAGGTTGATCGGTGTTCACGACGCAGCTGTACTGGCTCTGTGCATGGTTTGCTCTGATGTGTCGGTCGCGCGTGGAACAGTATGGGTGGACGGACGAATGGAGTGTACTGATACTCGAAGCGGCATACTACGTGTGTACTCGACTGTGTGTGTATTGGTGCGGATGTGTGTTTCGAATGGATTTTTGCTTGAATTCGAGTTCGTCGCAGTCGTCGTCGATGTGGGCTGGGATGGTTCACGCTCGTCGCAAAGACGGACGGCTGGTAATCACACTTTTGTTTTGTGAATCATGATACGGTTATTTTTTTGTTGTTTGACTTGGAACATTTATGTAGGTACACAAATACATACACACACAGCTAGCGTTGCTTATTGCATATGCCCGCACGTCGTCTGTGTGCAGGGTGCCGCACAGGTTCTGGACGCAAGATCCGCGCTTGTGGCGCGTCGTATATTGCGGTTTTTTTTATTGATTTTAGTTGGCATTTTATTTTTAGGGGACGTTCTTTTCGTTCTGTGGATGATTCCGTACCGAAGGGAGTGCGCGTATTATTTGAATGTATGTATGTATGTATGTGTGTGTGTGTGCTTTTGTGTACGTACTGGTTTCTGGTCTGGTCGGAGATAAGATTGTTGTTTGGTAGGTATGTATTGGTGCCTTGGAGTGTGTGTATTAAAATGCGCGTGTGTATTTTGAACTTGCGGAACATCTGAATGACAATTATTAATTTAATTGTCAAGCTGAACGGATATTTTATGACAACAGTATAAATTCATATATATGAATGTGGCCTGTGGTCGGTTCAATGATTCCTGTTAAATGCACCCTTTCGAATGCCTGTGGGTGAAATTACATATACCCCCTCGTTTCGCGCATCTGCCACCCCATCGCGTTCATCTTCATTATAATGAGCGGTCACTGGCACATTAAACCCCAAACCCCAACTCGATTATAATGAATATAATGTCTAATGACTAATAAGACCACATCTACAGAAAATCAATATTAGAAATTATAATATGAGGCTCTATTGTCAATGATGAGACCAATGACGCTGCTGATGACTTATTGCATTGCAGGCATTCGGTTAATTTGTATATTATGTATTATAATGCTCAGGTCCATTGTTCCACATATGCAGCATAATATATGCATCTCATTGTACTCAATAATATCATCGCAACAACCCCTCAATGCAAATTAATTATTAAATTTCTTAATAATCAATACAACATATTTTTTTGAAAAAGACATCCGTAAGTTTGTAGTAGAAATACCTAACGTAGTTTGCTCCCGTCCGTTTTATCGGTCTTCGTGAATTTTATTTCTCTCGTTTTGGAGCATACTTGAACTCTACTCAAAAGATTTCTTTGTCCATGTCTGCTAAATGCACCGCATCTTGGGAGGAAACATCGACGGCAAAAATCAATAAAGAGGTCGGGAATGAGCACAAAACTTTGGAGAGGTTTTGCTTTCTCGGAAACAAAGTTCTTCGAAGTGGGATTGTATATAGATAAAAATACATAAACTTTTATATGAATATTAATATATTTAACATTTTACGTATACGTTTTTTATGTTTTTAGATTCAACAAGCCGACCGACTTTCGGGACGAGTATGCCACGCTTGCATCAGCTACCTGAACTCTTGGCAGAGTTTCAAAAATCGCTGCTATGCATCTCAAAAGAAGCAACGGGGTCTATTGGAGTTATATATGACCAAAGAGCGAGCAAAACAAAAGTTGGGAGGTGCTGCTCAACAGCAAAACTCCTCCACAGAGTCGATTAGTTTGCAAAGACAGCGACAGCTGGATCACCAAAGAGCACAATTACAACAACAGCGAATACTGAAGCAGGCATTAAGTCAGCCGCCAAACAATAAAATAACTGATGTAGATGTCGTGAGTACTAATTGAATAATATATAACTAAGTGTCTTTAAAAATATACTAATTCGAATGCTATTTTTAGAGTTTCATAAAAGCGGAACCAGTTGATGCACCGCATGAGGATGGTGATTTCGATGAAGGTCATAATGGTGAAGATGACGTCGATGAAATGGATCCAACACAGTTTCTTGCCCGAGACGATGAAGACGATGATGATGGTGGCATTAGTGATGCGGTTCCCTTCGAAGATGGACCACAGATTCTGACATCACTCGGTCTAACACATATAAATCATGTAAATCCCTACAGCCTATTGGTATGCTTATGTTTTGTTAGATTTTTTGCAAATGTTGTACGGTTCCTCTAACCTGCGAACGGTAGATTAGATTAGTGTTTGGAGTAACGTTCTTAAAGAACGGACGCACGCAGGTCTCAGTACGGACCCATTGTGCTCGTAAATGTGAACGGTAACTATGATTTAAAGTATTCAGATATGATGGGAATTTCATGTCGTTGTTGTTTTGCGAATTATCTGACATTTCTACATTTTTTTTGGTTTAATACCTTTCATCTCATCACTGCGAACATTTCATACCACGGACTTTATTCCCGCAAACTATCGTAAAACAATTCTAAGGAAAATTATTAAAAATAAACAGTTTACAAAAAATATATAAACAGAGGTTAAAAATACGAATGTTCGTGGGTTTTCAAAAAAAAATTCAAAATAAAAGTTTCTGTTACTCAAATATGAACGTTCTTTGATTTACACTCTGAGCTATATTTCACACCTCCGATTTTCGTATTTTTTTTTTAATCATTTATCAAGTGGACTGTATTTGTTTTGTTCAGAATTAAGTTCGTGTGAACAGTGTAACAAAAAGAAACATAAAATAACACATTTACGCGGAATGAAATTCCAAAAAAAAATAGTTAAAAAAAGTTAGCTTTTTTTTATTTTTTCATCCATCCAACTCTGTAGCAAAATATGGAAGCTATGATTAATTTGGTTTTAAATTCGTAAAAATGAAAGTCTCTTGATATTATTTCGTGTATTCTTGATAGCTTAACAGTGTAAGAACAAATAAAAATATATAAACCGAGGTTTAAAATACGAATATTCATAGGTTGAAATTAAAAAAAAAAAACAGTTCTTTTTTCCCAAATATGAATTTACATGAAGGAAATTCCAAATAAATTTGAAAGTTCGCGAATTTACACACAATATATATTTTTGTATTTCATCAATTTTTCATAATTTCAACATTTCAAGCCGCGACTTTTCGCAAATATAAATAAAAATATGCCCGGGAGTGAAATTTCAAGTAACCATGTTTTTTCTCAAATATGAAATTATTTTCGGGTCCAGCTCAGTTGCTCAAACGTTCATATGCGCGAACATTAAAACATGAAGAATGGCGTAATTTATCAAAAAAAAACTTTCTTCTTAAATCATAAATTGTTTGAACACAACTGGTTTTAAAACTCACCAAAAATAGTGTATTTACTTGTTGTTGGGATCTAAGTTACCCAAACGTTATTTTATGTTCCTAAATTATATTTATTGCACTATATTTTTGTATGTTTGCTAATAAAAAGCAAAAAAAAAACACAAAATAATAAAAAATAATTCTAATATCCTCGGGATGAATTT
Source organism: Bolitophila hybrida (assembly GCA_027564075.1). Lineage (NCBI taxonomy): Eukaryota > Metazoa > Arthropoda > Insecta > Diptera > Mycetophilidae > Bolitophila > Bolitophila hybrida. The sequence continues at coordinate 5,656 of JANSTU010013699.1, read as the reverse complement.
CCAAACTACCATAATTCGTAAAAAACTGGATTTATTGCATGATATTTTGTATGTTCGCTTTATGCTTGTGTTTGCTTTTAATATGTTTTATCTTAGATTTTATTAGATTTCATCATCCAATTATTAATTTATAATTACCTTTCAGAACACCGATATGGATATCGATCCGTCAATGGCCGAAACCGATGATTCAATGATTTATGCAGCCATGCTTGAATCATCGACCCCACGTCGCCTGGGACCACCACAGCAACCAGCCTGTACTATTTGCAACATGAAATTCTCAAATCGAGCAAATGCTCGTCGTCATGAACGTAATATACATGGCAAGAAAACTAGCTCCATGATGCCTATGCAAAACAATCATCATCAAATATCCATAAATGCACCATTGCGACCACGCCTGCAAGCCATTCTTGCCAAACGTAGTACTGTTCTATTTGACTATGATCGACCTGAATTATACCGTGAATTGCTCACCGACTCCAAATTGCATTTCATCAAACGTCACATTGATTTTCTAGAACAATACCAGAATATGCACTGCACTTGTTGTGACAAAGATTTTCCCACGTATAAATTCTTTATGTTGCACATGCGCAAAAAATATTCGACACTCTCACGAAATCTTTGCTTCAAGTGTCTCAAGCAATTCGAAACAAAATCTCAGTTTATTGGTCATTTGAAAAAGAAGAACTGCATTAATTTGTATAAAGTTTATTGTGCTGATGATACAATCTCTAAGGAACCATTGCCACCGACACCGTCTAGTCGTGTTGGTACCAAAGAGATTATTGCCAATAAAGTGTATGGTTGCAAGCTATGCGAGAAAACATTCCGATTGAAGGTCGACTATCGTAATCATGTATTTGTTGAGCACGCCGAAGAGCTGAAGAAAGAGACAATGGGTCCATCATGTGGTTTTTGTAAGGCTGAATTTGAAGATCCGGCCATACGTAAGCGTCACTTTAACAATATGGAGTGTATTGTATTCCTGATATGCGGAACGTGTGAGGATAAATTTGATAATTTGGCACAATACATTGAACATGTGTACGCTGCTCATTTGCAGCCACCAGCCTCAGCAGCTTCAGCTGCAGCAACGAATGGGGCGGCTCCAGTAACAAGTACACTCAGTGATGATAGTGCCATGTACAGTTCAGGCGGAGAGTATGATCCAATGTCACCGGCACAACAGGCACGCATGCGTAATCCACAAAATTGTCGAGTATGTGGAAAACAGTATAATAACTATTACAATGTTTTGCGACACATGGAATCGAAACATCCAGATCAGTTGCCAAGTACATATCGTTGTGAAAAATGCTCTACCGGTTATCCACGTCAGTCAGAGCTACGTGATCATATGTACAAAGAACACGGAATCACATTACCTAAGATCAAGCGAGAATTCTTGAATTGTCGTATATGTGGATCAATTTCCGAGAATCGTGAGATGTGGATAGAACATCAGGCCTCAACGCATTCCAAATTCTATTGTAATCTCTGTGAACATGAAACTGAAAACAAAGAAGAATTCGAGACACATTTAAATGACCATCAGAATACAAAACAGTTTACCTGTACAATATGTCAGCACTCGTTTAACTCTGAGCGTGGTCTGGTTACGCATCTTGCGGTTATGCATCATATGAAAAAAGATGAAATGCCAACCCAAGCTGATGATGGTGAACAAGAAGAAAGTTTTGAGTTTCCAACGGCAATGCTTGAACCAAGTGTTGGTGTTCATGTCAATGGTGACACAGAGGACGAGGCAAGTCATACACTGAATGGTGACACCGAATATTCTGGTGATGAAACGATGGCAATCGATGCAGACAACGATGAAACATTTGAAGAACAGGCAACCAAGAAACGAAAACTTGATCTATCCGAAAGTATTGCCGAAAGCAAACGTAGACAGTGTATGATATGCCATGATTGGTTTTCAAATACAGCCGCACTTTCAAATCATATGCGTACCCATTCGACGCCATTGGTTGGTGTTCATGGACAAAATAAGCACGCAACCAGTCGTATGCGTTGTCGTATTTGTCAGAAACGTATTCACACAAAACAAAGCTACAAACGACACATGCTTAATGAACATCAGGTCAAGGACTGTGTTTTCATTCGTTGTAAACTTTGTCCGGCTGAATTTAGCAATGATAAGGGTTTGAAGGTACACATGTTCCGAACGCACAATATAACCGTACAACAAATGCAACAGGACGAACGATTGCGTCCGATTCCAAAGCAGGAGTCAACTACACCGACACCGGTTCTGGCAAAGATTCAGCCGAAGCTTATGTATGAATGCGATATTTGTCATACTGTGTACAGGAATCTGGAACAACTACGAGCACATAAGAACGTTGTTCATGGTCCCGAGAGGTAATTAGTCATCATTAAGCACATATAGTAATTATAATTTAATTATTCTTCTGTTTTTTTAGTAACGCTACTACTCCAATGGACGCATCCTATGCTGAAAACACCTTTGAAGATGTACCCGAACCAAAGACCTCCATTGAATCCTGGTGGCAGTGTCGCTATTGTGACGAAAACTTTAATGCCAGCAAGAAATTGACAATTCACATGAACACTCACCAGGAGCACGATAATACAAATAATACATGCAAGGACTGTGGTAATGTGTACGCATCACGTAAGTCACTGTGGGTGCACAGACACAAAAAGCATCCACGTCATCCGAATCCATCGGCATGTGAACTCTGTGACAAGATATTCTTTGACAAAACCGAGCTGTTCCATCATTTGAAGACTCACTCGAATTCCGATGTTTTCTCGCATCTACAAGATATGCAAATGCAACTAGAAGAAGAACACGGAATGAAACAACAACAGAATAACTATCCGGATGATGATGATTTATCGTGTCATCTATGCGGTCAGAAGTTCTATGACAAACGTGTAATGAGCAAGCATTTAAGATTGCATGAGACTGGTCAGTTGGCTAGTACACCATTGGAAGCAATGCTGGCCGATACACCTATTAAAATGGAGGATACCGGTGCTAGTGATAGTTATAGTTATCCATCGTATCAAGGTCAAATGGTTGATGGTGAGTATGCCTGTGACATGTGTCCGAAAACGTTCCCGTTGATAAATGCCCTGAAAGTACATCGTGGCTGGCACTTTAGAAGTCCGGACGGACGTCAAGTAACCGATCCAGATAATATGTGGCAACCAGACTCAATTCCAGCTAGTAAAGGTCGACGTTCGAGATCATCAAATCCACCTATATGTCCATACTGTAATTCGACATTTGCTAGTGGTAATAATTTGCGCCGGCACATTGTGGAGGTACACAAGCGAAACGAAGCAAAGATGATGCGTGAAAATGGTACAGTCAGCGAATCGGTGTACGTGGAAAAAGAACTAGAGTGTCATACGTGCTCGATTACATTTAGTAATAGACCAGAGTGGGTGGACCACAAGATATCACATGCACGTACCATGAAACCATCAACCACATTCGAGTGGGGCTGTGAGATCTGTGGTAAAGTGTTTACGCGCAAGGAACGACTGTTGGCACATATGATTGTGCATTTGAGTGGTAAGGACGAGGATAGTCAGCAGAACAGTGAGATTGGTGGTGAGAGTAACTCGCGTAGTTCGATTTCATCACAATCACAATCGCAACAGTCACAAGAATCGACGACGGCACATGTTCAGCTAAAAAAGCAATTACAGCAACAGATTAAAATGCAACAACCACGTCATAAGGTCGGCGATGAGGAAGATGATGAAGAGGTTGACGATGAAGATGTTGTTGATGAGGTTGAAGAGGATATTGATGAAGAAGAACAACCAGAAGATGATGATGATGTTGAAGAAATAGCCGATGACGATGATGAAGTCGACGATGATGACGAAGATGTGATCGAAGACGATGATGCTGTTGAAGACGAAGATGTAATCGAAGAGGATGAAGTTGTTGAGGAAGAGGTACTTGAACATGAACCGGATACTGTTAAACCCGAAGCTGCCTATTCCTGTGATCTGTGTCAGGTATTCTTCCGTACCGCAAAGGAACTACGACGACATGTGACTAGTCACATTTTAACTGAAACCGGTTCTGGCGGAGATGGATTTCCGGCAGTAAACGATGGATTCAAGTGTAGGCTGTGTGGATCAAGTAGTGCCTCACATCTCGGTATGATTCAATGTATGGAAAAGCACAAAGTGCCAACCAGCCTCAGGTGTGCCGAATGTCAAATGTACTTTGCTGATGCTAAGCAGGTGATGAGACACGAACGACTATGTCATCCGAATGTGGACGAAGACGACGAATAAATTATACAAGAGCGTGGGATTTTAACAGGTTATTTTTTAAGGATTTAGTCATAGTTATTTGATTATCAGATTTAGTCATCAATTGTGTGGTTGGACAGACCAAATTAAATTATATTTTCCGACATCTTCGTGAATGCGATCGACATGCTGTAGATAATTTCTTCGTTTTTTTTTTGTTTCTTGTTGAAAGAAAATCCAACACGTTTGCTTTAGAAACGAGTATTACGATATAACTTGATAAATATTTTTAAGTTTCTTTTCATAACAGAACATAATATACACACACACACACACACACATTAAAATTCTTTCCTTCTATTGATGAGTTCAAATTAAATAAAACTGTGTAAATAAATATATATATACGCATAGGTTTATCATTACACATATTTTACGGATGTAAAACTTTATCTGTAAAATACATTTTTTAAATTATCAATTATTATTGTGATGCATTTTTATTTATTTTATTTTTACTTTTACTAATTGTTTGGTTTGGTTTGATTTTCCTTTCATACCCCAAGGACGTAAGCTCCAAATTCGTTATTATTATTATTATTTGTTGGGATCAGCTCAGATGAACGAACGTTCATTTGCTCAAACATTTTTTACGTGCTCGGTACACGTGGTTAATTTTGATGTATTTTTGGCGTTTATTTATTGCGCCTGTTGTAAGTTGTGATGTTTGTGTTTTGTGCGCCAGTCTGACATCAAACTTTCATACTACGATCACCAGTTACTGTGGAGTGAAAGTCCAGTTTATGGGCCTTCTTTCGTTTTCTCGTGAATTATTGCGCCAGTTATATTTTTTTGTTATATTATGATGAAAGTCAGATATTGGATAATTCTACCGCATTTTACAAATACAATTTACGCCAGTCAGATTGAAAATTAGGGTGGTGCAAATACAGCATTTACGATAAGTAGATTTAAATGGTTTTGATTTATTTATGGAGACTGATTTCTTATGAATTATATAAGAAATCCGCGTTGAGATAATTTATGGATTTTGATTCTTTACAACTTTACAAATTATAATCCAGTTTGAGCAATAATGACAACCGAATATTGTTTTGTCCGATGAAATTTTTTGAATTACCTTTTGTTTTGACATTGCGTTTTGTTATTTTCTCCATTCGATTCTCTTTTTTGAAAATGGTGTATAAAGTATAATTGAAACCAAGGGGTTGGCAACTGACTGGAGTCAGTGTACGTTTACTTCGAAAGTCACTTGGAAAGTAGTCTTTTGAAGTCACATAAAAATATTTGAAGTCACATCATAAGTACTAGAAGTCACATCAAAAATACTCGAAGTCACAACAGAAGTCTTTTTAGA
>JANSTU010013688.1:0-14921 GCA_027564075.1 Bolitophila hybrida | reverse complement strand
GTTAAAAGATTCAGCCATATTATTCATTGGCTCGGCTTGTCCATAGGAAGTTCTGTGACTTTTAACTCGGAGGAAGTAATGCTCACGCAAAACTCGAGCTGGTACATTGATTGATTTATAAGTAACTACTGAACTTTCTTATTCAACTTATTGATAAATTAGCAAAAATGAATTTATTTAAATTATTGAAAAGCTTTTTGATTAACCGTAAACGATTTGTACAAATAGATAATGACATAAGACATAAGTGACACATTAAAAAAATGATTGTGGTGTGCCGCAAGGCTCACAACTTGCTGCACCACTAGTTGTCATAATATTGTTTGTCAATTAAATATTAATGGAAATATGATGATATAGCAATAATGTATTCTTGTCAACATCCCAGTGAATTAAAAGCTCAAAGGCAGAAGGACATAAATATTATAGAAAATTTATTTGACAATCATTTTCTTCTTAATTAAAAAACCTAACTACATAATATTTAGAAATAAACGAATACCAGAAATGAATCTCATTTATAAACACAAACCTATTGTTAGAGTTAATAACGTAACATAACTTGGACTAATATTCAATTCACAATTAAGTTGAAATTACCAAGTAATTAAGAATTAAAGAGACTGCAGAATAAAGCTATAAAAGTTGCAACATAAAAACCATATGACAATCATCAAATTCATCTAACCATTCCAAATCTGTAATCAATGACTCGACCCGTCTCTACAACATCATTCTACAAATAAAAAAAAAATTAACGAACAAATAACAAACAAACAACAAACAAACCAACAAACAAACAAATAAACAACAAACAAACCAACAAACACAAAACTATGAATACAATTTAATTAATTAATTAATCTAATTATTGTCAATGTTAAGTAAAAAAAATCCCAAAAACGCATATGAATACAGCACACACCAGTTACATATAATACATGAATTCCATAATGATATAATTTATCAATGATATAGTCGAACATAGAGTGATTTTGTTTTATATTTTATAATTTTCACTTATTTCCGTGTTTTATTTAGCATATGTTCTATAGCAATAGTTACGTAGATATTCCATATTAATTTTGTTTTAAAAAACGACATAGCAATAGTTACATAATAATTTCAATTGGGCACATGGTCACAGTATACATATACATAACTGAAACTAAAAGACAACAGTAGCGATATATTAATATATTGACATACTTTATTAATGATTTAGTCGAGTGAGATAAGAGTAGAATGAAGATGTTAAACTTATTTGTAGTTGTTGAGGTTCAAGGTTTTACAAAATGATATTGCGGTAAATCATGAAATAAAAAACAAGTTCGAAAAATGATGTGTACATTGTTTTTTAATTTCACATTTCCATAATCGAACGGACAAAATAAAAAAAGTTGTCCATAGAAAGGATTCTCCACATTGGCATAATTAAATTAAGTGTTCGCAATGAATAAATTCAAGATTGTGAAACTTGAAGGAATTTGGAAGGATATGAGCTTGAACAACATAATACAGATTATTGACTTATGCAAGCGCGAAGTACAGTTTGAAAAGCATGTGTACTGTAGAATTTTCTATAGTTGTGAACAAAACGTCCGTGGTCCGTGGGGGTTCATAATTCATCTCAAAAATAATATATAAATATTATTTTACCATAAGTAAAGTGAGGAATCCGAAGAGCTTCAACAAAATAGAGCCTTATGTCTTTTGAAAGCAGATGACTAACTTTCCAAAGCGTACGCTAAATTCAATTTCTGGTGAAAACCAAAGACAACCGACCTTACGAGTCATAATTTGGATCAAAGGAACATGTTTATTATAAAGATATGTAATATCAGATTCAAACTGCATTAGCTTATTTTATACGAGCTTATTTATTCAAATAATTATTTTTATTATTTGTCGCTCTTTACTTGAGTATTATTAAAAAAACTGATTTTTTGAATGTGTCTGTTATTGAAAATTATTATTTGTTTATATTATACATAGCTAAGTATACAATACAAATTGTTAATTACGACTAGTTTTTGTATTATGGATAAGTTCTATTAATTGTTGTAGATGTTGTTTTTAAACGAAAAAAACTAATTTTGCGCAAAATATATATATCATCATATCATATCAATATATATATCATACAATTTTAATTATATGTTCTATTTTCAGGAAATCTGAGGCTGAGAAATCTACAATTTTTTTTGCCAAGAGGTTTGACGTGCAATATAAAACGCAATAAAATAATGGACAACGCTGACAAAATACAGGGAAATGTTGTATTGCCGATAAAGGAAAGCCGGGCTAAGCCTAACGTTATATAAATGGACGTCTTCCAAAAACGATAGATTTTTAAATATTAACGTACATTCTGGTAACAACAAATGCGAATTTTGGACTGCAAACTGCTTTTCAAAATTAATTAAATAAATGAATAAAATCTGCTGCTGTATCTTTGTATAAGCGTTTCAACTTCAACAACTAAACATAAGTACTGATTGACAACATTTAAATATTAAACTACCGATGCAGAATGGAATCGAAAGACAATCAGAGACATGTTGTATAACATCGCCCAAGCTATAAGTGGTCTAACTATTATTATAAGCTCTAGTTGAGTTACGAGGTAGCAATACAAGCATTAAGTGCTTTTTGCAGGACATTTATAACCGAAAAACAACGTCGCAGTACAGGAAGTGGGGTAGCAATAGATATTTTACAAGCTTTAGTCTAGTAGCTTGTGACATAAGGTGGAAATGTACCCAGATACGTCGCAAACCACCAAGAACATTGGATAGGATAGACATACCGTGGTCGTTCCAGCTTAATCTTTTTTTCATAATAACTCAAAGATTTCTGACAGTACTCGACAATTCAAGTGATTAACCATTTAAAGAGATACGTAGAAGAGAACTAGTGGAAATTGAGTGACGAGAAGTGGAGAAAAGGACGCATTTGGGTTTCGAGCAATTGAGCAGAACCTGGTTTCGGCTACGGCTATGGTTATGGAAACCGCCATTAGGTCATTGTTAATAGTATCAATTTGAGAGTATTAGTAATAATGTTGAGCGTCATCAGCAAACGTCGTGGTATTTAGTCACACTGGATAGAATATTGGAAATGTCGTTAATGAAAAGTGAAAAAGAATAGTGGACCAAGTACTGAATCCTGCGGAACGCCCGAGATTACATTTTTATGAGAGGATAAAGCGCCACTAATATCAACACATTGAGATCGTTGTCCAAGAGAGCTAGTGATGTGTGGTTTGTATTCCATTTGTTTCAGAAGCTCGACTCCGAGACCTGAAAACTATGGGAACAGCTTTCTTGAAAGTCGCTTTCGTACTCTGGAAGCATTTTTTTATTTTTTTTTATTTTAAGAAGAAAATAAAAAGAGCGCCGTGAGTTTATTCTTAACCAATGTCTTTGCTTAAGGTGTTTGCAAGAAACATCTGCTATCGAAAATAAAAGAGCAAACCAGGATGATCATATGGTATGACCAGACACACCACGATGTTGCATACAGATCTTGACGCCACACAAGTCATCGACCAAATCAGTTAAAGTCAGTGGAGAAGTTCAATCTTGCAACATATACTTTCGCAATATTAACATTTACTGAAGGCCTGCTAAACTCAATGTCGTTCTATTGGCTATTGCACTTATTCGTCTTTGTCTGCCAAATGGATCAAAAGTGTAATTACGAGCTCTTCTCTAACAAGGCTCAGAAGTGTCATTCGTACCAGCGCTGTAATTTGTCAGTTTCGAATTTAACTTCCATACGCTATATAGCAGTATTGTGCCTGAACTCGACAGACGCTGGGAAATGAAGAGGGTGTTATGATGTTGTTGAGAACAAGATCGTTGACTTCAAACATCTAGTATGTCTTGTTGTATGATGAATGTTGAAGATAAGCTACAAGTTTGAAGACAAAGCTCTAATTCGCTAATTCGCCAATATTAAAGTCAAAAGTGACTGCGGGATTAGTGTTTGCGAGGCATGTTCCATAACCCATTATTTAACAGTCCGAAGCCTATAGACATTCTCTTAGGGGCAGATGTATACTGCATTCTACTGAAGGCAGGCTTACAATGCGGCGTGATTGAAATACCGAGCGCTCAAAAATCTCATCTTGATGGAAACTTTCAGTCAAGTCCAACGATTTAAATTTTAATAATAAAAAAATTCTTGCAAATCGGCAAAGTCTTTTTTCTAAAAATTAAAATTTGCAATCAACGGCTTAAATATACTTCGTTTCTGGCCACAATTTCGTTTAATTTTACCAGAGCTTTAACAATAATTACATTGAATTTAAAAAAATAAAATAAGATAAATACTAATTTAATAACACACACACTTTTTGAAGATATATTAAACAATGTTCAGTAAATCTGAGACCACACTTTATATACTGATTTCAAAGGGATATAAAAAATATTTCATTAAAAACTTCTAATTCAATCCACAAAAAAAATAAAAAAATCTTAAGTTTAAACATAAAATATCGAATTTAAAAAAAACAACAGTTCAAAAATGTAAAATTTAAAAAAAAGATAGTAATATTTATAAAACAGAAAATGAAATAAATTGAAAAGTTTAAAACGTCTTTAAAAAAATAAATAAAACAAAATAATCCACCTAATCAAAAATATGCTGAAAATCATATACAAAATAAATATACCCTAACTTCCAAATACTCTATACGACTATTTATCGAAACAATGTTGGTAATTGTTGTAGTAGAAATGTTATGTAAAAATGATTCCTTTTAAAAATGTAACCATGATTGAATGACGTCCGTGAAACCTCATAAAGTAATATTATGTTAGCTTTATTGATTCTGCCATATATTTATATAAATTTAATCCTACAAACCAAAACTTTTGCCTGAACTCACATTTTTATTATACAATCTCTGTTTATATTATATTTTTCCGACAATGTATAAAATATATGAAATAAATCAGATCGATTTTATTTCCTGTGTGTATTATTTTTGTTAAAGTATATACATTTTACTGCAGAATAAACGCGGATTAATATTAAGAGCGTGAAAAATAAAACAAAGTTTTTTTTATTAAGTTTGAAGAATTATTATATACACATAATTAGAGAAATGGATATCTACATACTTTGTACACACTTGTAATATTAAGTTATGCAAAATGTGTCAAAAACGTGAAGTGTATATACCTACATATTATTAAAACTTCAGAGAAAAAATTACAACCGATTGAGAACACGATCAGATAACTCAGATAACGTGACTGATTTTTCACACAGAGCATGGACGAAAATTGTATAAATTTGTGTAGCACTTAAAATGGTGGAAGGGAGATTTTTTGCATTAAATAATTCTAAATTCTAATTGTGAATTCTGTGGTTTTTAGCTTGTCATTTGATTATTAAAAGTGATGTGATTGCAGATTATGTAAGAAATCCTGGGAAATATGTTTTAGTTAGGAAGACGTGGGAACATCACGAAATTGCAAATTATTTGGCGTTTGATGCACTTATTTGAAAAAAATCATTTATATCGTTTTATGTTTTATTTATATATTATTGCTTCAAATAAAAAAACACAAACTTTAAAGCCTGTTGATAGGGGTTTGAACTTATTTTATAAAAAATCATTTATTTAATTTTACTTTTTATTTTTGTATTATGACTTCAAATAAAATAGTTTCATACAAATTTAAAATCCCCTGAGGGTGATATCGGTTTTAGTCCCAAAAATGCGGTACTAAAATATGATTAGGGAAAACATTAGAACATTTTGTATTTTTTTCAAGCCAGTTATATTTTAAAGGTGGCGATATAGAGTTATCGGTTAAGCCAATCGGAGTGCAGCCCATCGCACGTACAGAAAATGATGAACAAGACCAGCTGAGACCATCAGAATATCGTCTGCCAGATCAAACAAGGGATTTCAAACCGAAAAGGCTCATAGAAGAAGCAAATATTGTGAAGTCATACAACGATCCACAGAATTTGAAGGACGCTCAATCTATGCCAATAATAAAAGGAAACAGGCTAAACGTAATGAACTGAATTCGGTAAAGGAGAATGGTACATGGGAGCTTGTAAATTGTTCAGTCAACCGAAAGGTAATCGGATCCAGATGGATGTTCAAGCGGAAAACAGGAATTGACGTAAGTAATCTGTTCAAAGCGCTACTAGTAGCGCAAGGATTTTCACAAAAGTTCGGTCAAGACTTCGAAGAAGTGTTTGCACTAGAGGTTCGATACACCCCACTCTTCAAACATTTCTTGCGATCGCCAATATCATATCCACCACTTTGATGCAAAGACCGCATTTTTAAACGGGAACTTAAACTTAAATAAAAGATCCATGAGGACTTTGAGAGGATTTATTAGACTAAATGTTATCAAAAAAATAAATTCACAATTTAATTTTTTGATTAAAATAAAATAAGCAAACCTAATACATTTTTTTCGAAAGAAGAAGTATTGAAACAGTTTAAATATTCAATTTTGGTGGCATTATTATCCGTTATTCCGAATCAATAACCTAATTTTGAAATAGGTCATTAATAGTAAGGGGAACCTACTGATTTAAAGTGCTAAATTCGAAAAACACTTCGGTCTGCCGGGCCGAGATCGAACAGTCGATCTCCCATTAACTCATTCGGCTATGGCTATGGTTTATCAATATAAACTATTATAATATATTTAAATCGTAATATGTCATATAAAATACTTTTTAGCATTAGCCAATTAGTAACAAGAAATATTGTTTATAAGTAAATCTAAACTACTACTACAACTACTATACTACTATTCATATTGACAAAATAAAAGAAATGTAAATTAAATATTTTCAGCGAGTTTTCATTGCGCACACGTTCACAAACACTATACGAGTATAATAACGTGCTATTTACCAAAGTGCCGACATTGCAGGGAAATTGCTCTACACAAAATACACTCTAGTAGAGCTAGATGGCAATCTTTTATGCTCCAATAAACGAATAAATTATGTCATGAGAGTATATCTAAATACAGTTTGCAAAATAAGATGCACCTTCTAAGAGTAGCTTATGTGAAAATAAAATTAAGTTTTCATATTATATGCCATCGAGCAAACATACGATGTGCTTAATTTTAACGGATGTTTACATAAAGGAAAAAACGTTTTTAAATTTTAAAGAAGCGTCTTATGGAAAGGAAAAGAGATACTACAAAGAGAAATAGATTTAACTTGTCATGTTTTTTGATGTTTTCATTATTGTGTAATAAATATTTGATTATTTTTCAAATCTCTTTCTATATGAGTACATTATTTTATAAATATGTATAGATAACTATGTAAAAGAAATTCCTTACCTTTTCAAGCAGATGTCCATGTTAAATAAGCACAAGTCTGAATACGTTTCTAAAAAGAAAGAAATATTTTATAATATTAATAATTTGTATGATTATATTTATTATTATTATGATTTATAATAAATGAAAAGTGATTATATATAAAGTTGCTTAACCATGAGTTCAATTCATATTTTCTGTGAGATACTGTAAACCGGATTCTTTGACCATCACAAGATTATTTTTGAGAATTTCGCTATCGATAGTTGTTATTTTGTTTTGTAGTATAATATACACTCACCTAACTTACAGACTATATTAGACAATGTTAAACCCACAAACCGTATTAAGATATTATTTTATAACATCATCACATGATTCCTTTACAATCAATAATGTTAAAACCATAAGATATACACATTAGACCGTATCACGCTTTGAACACCTTAGTTAGAAAGCTTACCTTCAGAACTTTTAAACGATATTTTTTTCGTTATTCCCTTTTTTGAACTCCCCAAATGGTTTTCGCACATGACTCTGTCATTTGTCATCCGATAGTCATGTATAATATATTGTTGTAAAGGTCTCGGGAAACAGTCATTATGTTAAATACAGTTAAATGACCTCAGATGTGTTTTTCTTTAAGTCAATAACATTATCTCAGTTCCCACCGCCCTAATGTACCACCCTAATGTTTAAGCTCACAATCATTAAATTCATTCAAATATATTTTTTTTAGTCAATAAAATTTTGACGTGAGTCTAGTTGGCAGTGACGTTCGAGGCTATCAAGATTTGCAAAAATATGGCCCAGACGTTGTTCATCGGTGATTGCGAGGGCAGATTTATGCACAACATGAACAAAATGCTCAGTGATTTGCGACTGACATAGGAAATCTGTGAAAATCATTAAAAATATTAACAAACTTAATCATTTTTCTAATGGAATGTTCACCTGGTAAATCAATAATTTCTTATTAATATTGATAATACTCTAATTGTTCTTGTGTATATAATAGAATTGCAAACATGGTTCAGTAATTTGTATTTTTTTTCTAATCGCATGACGATTCTATGAATGGCTTGTGGTTGTCTTTTCACGAGAAACCAGAATGGCGCAACCAATTCTGCAAGTTTTCTTTTAAAGTTGTAGAGGGCTACCTTTTTTTGAGTATTCTAGAAACTGTTGTTAACCACCGGGCTAAAATTTCATCGCACACTCCATTATTAACGGCAACAACCATACGGAACAAATAACGCTGGGCATTTCGAATACTCCAATCATCAATATTATGTGTCATTTCGCCATTAGCAATTGGCTCAAAATGTTGAGCGATCTATGGAAAAAGTAACAAAAAACATTTGTAAAAACTATTTCGGATCATGAAATAATCAAAATAAAAACTAATTTACTAAATGATAATATACTATAATAATTTAATTTTCAAATCGGAACTTACTGGATAATTTGTACAATTCTGAATACCTGCTCCGATTTCTCCTGTCCAGATTCCAGGCCTTTTTTCAAACCATTGCTCTCAATAATGCATTTAAAGGTGCAATGATATTAATATGTGTCGTTCTATAATTACTCCATTCTTATATGCTGTGTTGGTAACGGTCCCATCGCAACTGTCTAAATTATAGTTATATAATATTATATAGATCCGTCAAGAAATCCACGATGGTCTTTTGAATTCTCACTCCAGTGCCTAAAGTTAGTGCTGCATAGCCGAAAAGTTTCGTTTGTGGTTCTTCCACTATTGTCACGTGTTCTTCGTTTTTTGATGTTTCTTTTTTGGTTTATCACATTTTTTAGTTTCAAGGTCGTTTCTTTTTTACCATAAAAATAGATACATTTTAACAAAACATGACAATTTCCAGCCGCTTTGGCTTCAATTCTGAACTTATCACGTTCTCTTTGCTTGTAGATGATGAGACCGTCAAAGAATTTCAATAATTGTTCGGCAACATCAAAATATAAATCTCTTTTTGTGGTAATCGAAATTTGCATTGAAGCCTGTAAGATCCGAATCGAACTGAAGTGTTATTTCGATCCAAAGCCGAACTAATGTTTCGCAGTCTGATGTCCGACGCTTTCAATTGCAATTGCGGGTTGGTGGCGGTGATAGTAACCGACGACTTCTTTCGACTTCCTCTTCATCACCAGTGTCTGGTACGTATCCAGTGCTACCCAATACACTGGAGTCAAATCCTTCACTTTGGACATCTTAAATATGCACATTGCCATCTTGTACCGGTTCATCTCTGCGAAAGACAAAAACTTGGTCCACATTGATCCATATAAAAATCTATGACATTTTGAGGAATTTTATTACGGCGGCGCAATGACACTGTATACTTAATTCTAACTTATTGTTTAAAAATATTTATATTGCAGTTATCACTATTCCTTAAATAAAATAAATATTTAATAGCGTCGCGCTTTTACGGCCTAATACACATACATATATATAACCAGGTTTATTACGATACGAAAATGTAATCCACTCTCGTGATACAAAAGAAGAATACATATGCCAATAAATTAGGAAATTGAACCACAAAATGTGTGGAATTGTGTGTGTGGAATAATGATCGTCGATAATGGAACACAATTATCAAACAAGAATTAAACAGGTTTTCGCTTCCGTTTTAGGCAGTGCAGTTTTCCAGCCTAAATGTTTATATATGAAATATCCTACTAGATTAGACATTCAGGTAACATTATCGACTCTTAATGGGCAGTCCATTCTCTACCGGCTGCCGTCAATTAGTCAGTTATCAAAAATTGATCACAAAAGACCATCGGCGTACTGAGAGACAGGCTTTGTGACCGAATGATAAAAATAATGTTAGGTCACTTTTGCCGCTCTTTATTAATTGATATTTTATTTTCAAGACTGTGGGGGATTGCTGAAATTTTCTAAAATACGATCGAATAAACATCCTTTCTATGGATCATGGTGCGTCCGCAAAAATACCATGTCGCAAATACATTAAAATATTATATAGTTATAACAGAAGTTACTAATTTGCCTGAAATTTACAATATTGAGAACTCCGCTGTCCACTCTTTAGACACATAATGCTTATCTGGGGTCCGGCTCAGATGCTCATACATTCAGATGCTCGAACAGGTGTGTATATTTGTCAAGTGAATTTCTCTCAAGTAGAGGAATTAATTTTTGTCACCACCGATTTGTATGGAAAATATTTCAAGGTTAAAAATATGAATTTTCGTCAAAAAAAATGAATTCTTGTCACCAAATTATTTGATGACAGAATGGATTGAAGAGTTTTTTCCGAACATCACAAATTAAGACTGGCGTAAAATACTATAAGTTAAAACACAACACAATTTAGCCGTTAAAACATGTTGGAGCAAATGAACGTTAGAGCATCTGACCTGCTCTCCTTATCTTCTACGTCAGAGGAATAAAACAAAGCAAATGTTATTATTACTATAGAAAAATAAGAATGACGATAATATCCTTCCAGACTTGCAGGTCTGCGTTACCGGATGGTATCTTCTCAAATGTTCTACAAAAATCAGGTGAACTATTGATTCTTAACTTCACGCAATTGTCTGTGAGTGCTAACCCTGATAAAACTGTACTTATGTTTTTCACTGAAAGGACAGAAACTGTAATATTTTCAATTGCGCTTTTCTATGGTAAGCTGATGTCAATCACTAACGATATCAAATATCTTGACGTCTGCTTTGACAGCAAATTGAACATGAAGAAAAATGTTTTTATCATAATTTATAGAATTAAAACTAAACAATAACGTTGAGTTGAGCTGGGTTACAGGCCAATGAAATATACCCCGAAATGACATGACATGTAAAATGGCCCGTAATGTCTGAATTATGAGTCTGAACCGTTAGCGTCTAGATGATAAACACTCGTTTGCACGGAGGTCATACAATCAGTGAATGTGGGAAGAATCTGCAAAATAACAACAATCAAAATAATAAATTAAAACCTAGCTTACGGAGGAACACTTGGCTAAAGTACATTTTACGAAGCTCCTGAGTACGAAACAGGTTTCAGGGAGTAAGGTGTTATTAAATTACGTGTACAGGAAAAAGAGAACATTTGAATGAAAAATTTATAAGTAAATTTGTATTTTTTTAAAACCGGAAACATAAAACCATTTTAAAAAACAAAACAAAACTACTCAAAAATCTACCAAAGACTCGTTTAACTTCTCCAAAACTCAACTGAATAATAATTATTCCTTGAGACTGATCTTATTTAAAAAACTACTTTTGGTTTTTGACATCACATTTGCAGATTTTGGACTTATTTTGTCAGTTAGTGCCAAAGTGTGCTCTGGTTGTATAAGCATTTTTTGACCTGGAATAAGAGAACAAATCACTAACTCTCGCTATAACATATAAAATTAATCATATTGTACTTAATTTTCACCTTTTATTGCTAAATATATAGGATTAGAAACCAGACAAAATAAATAAATTGTTAAAAACGTACAAAACACGAAGACACAAAAGTCGAAAATATTTGTTTTGATAACTGATTTGGAATCAGGAAGTCCTCTTTTCTCTAGAAAAATACATTTTTAACTAGTAAAAAGGCCGTTTCTGTTTTTTTTATTACACACTTTTAACAACAGCAACAGTTTTTCTAAGATTAATAATTTTTCACCAGCTCCTTTATTTATTTATTTACTCTTGAGTGAATAGTGAAACAAATTTTAGTCAGTTAATTCAAGCCGCTTGTAAGTCTATAAAAATGTTTTAGCTGTTTATGAAAGGTGACTGATTATCCATGATAGATCTTCCAAATACTGGAAAAATTTATCTTATCTATGGTAAAAACAAAAACATTTGTTTTATTATTTTTCGGTCCAGCATTAGTCGAATACTAAAAAGCAAGTAACTAATAATAATGATTATAAACATATTGTAAATAACAACGACAATTTTGGTACATTTGATTATTTTTGATAAATAGCAGCGTTTATAAGATTATTATATAAACAGCTTTTATAAATTCTATCCAACGATTGTTATTCCAAGCACCAAGCATCCAATATTGGCAAAGAAAAACATTTTCCTAATGCCAATTCACCAATCAAGTAACCGGTAAAACGATGAGTTTATACGCTCTCTAAAAAAAGAGAGATAACCGTATAAGTGCTGCCACCATAAAAACCTAATTCACTAATGCGCCGCGATTTCAAGTTTTGTATATATTCTAAGCAAAGTGCTCGGCGCACCGAGACAATATTTAACATTTTGTAAATGTATGGCAAAAGAGCATGAAGCAAAGAACTATTCTAATTTCAACAATAACGATAAGTGAAGACACCCATCACCGCAATGGTACACCCTGCCACCATCGCCGCCGCGCATATACTGTCTTCGCCGAAGAGCCATCATCTTTACGATCCTGTGTGCGCTCGTCAACTGGCACTACATATTATATTATATTTTAGACATATATATGGTCTCCTATAGTGGTATATATAATATAAACATATAAAGTAAAACAGAGTTTATAGTAGCGCCTGCCACGCTAGCTGTAAGTAAGTGTCTGAGTGTGCGGTATCAAGAAACACCCGAGAAGACACTTTTCTCAAAGGATTCCACG
Source organism: Bolitophila hybrida (assembly GCA_027564075.1). Lineage (NCBI taxonomy): Eukaryota > Metazoa > Arthropoda > Insecta > Diptera > Mycetophilidae > Bolitophila > Bolitophila hybrida. Next base: position 1,976 of record JANSTU010013688.1, on the reverse strand, counting down.
CCGTTCACTCACACAGTAACACGCAAAAGCACACATTTTATATATATATATATATAGAGAGAGAGAATACACACAGCCTGACACACTGTGTGCGTACACGGAAAATTTATGCGCCACAAATAAATTGTGTTTATTCAGTTGGAATTTATTTTATAGCCCCGTAAATTTAGGCTAATAAAACGCTTTTTGCTTTTTCTCTGCGGCCGAGCGAGAGTTTTCCGTGAACACGCTTTGTCATATCTACATATTGTTACGGCAGAAAGCATGCATGCGTGTATGTGTATGAGCTTGAAATGGATATTTGGAGCATATATATATATAATATAAATAAATGTATACATATACAAATGCGATGTATGTGTGTGTGTGTGTACGTTTGCATATAATCGAGCTTTTTCTCTGTCGCTCTTTTGGTCTGTCAAGTGTTTTAGGCCTATAAAAATATAAATTGTATGCGAATTTTATCAATGTGAATACATGCCACATATATTTTCCAGTTGTAACACACACACAGTCACACTGATACACTCAACACACATGCATATATATTTATATATGTATATACAATTTGTTGTGAATGAGCGACTACGCAACGCGCCCCGAAAGCTCGACGAATATTTAGACTTTTAGACAATACGGAAAATATTATACACAGCACATGAACAGTATGAATCAAATTTTACGACGTTGTTAGTTCAGCATTTCGTATTTTATAATGCACGAGCGCCAGAAAAGCATTGTCGAGCCCAAATTTATGCGCCGCCGCAGCATTTTCAAAATATTGTGGCATTGCCTATAGTATACATATATTATTTGTGGGACGCACAGCACAGCGCACCGTATGTGGAATGGGATTAGAGTAATGGCATACGCGATAAACTGAAATTGATTAAGATTTGTGTCTGAACAACGTGAATGAGTGTAATATGTATGCTTCACATCTGCTAATACCGATCGATTTGAGATTATGAACGTAAAGATATTCAGTGCGTGTTACTGTGGTGAAACGAAAGCGCTTATACAAATTCAATGAATCGAGACGATTATAAGAACATACAGACACATATCTGACATATTATTGAATACAATATAATTTTATTTTATTATTTATTTTTAATCAATTTTATTGATTGTAGAAGTTTCGAATAACGAATCGCATTTTGTGTTGAAAAATGTGTTAACAAATATAACATGCTCATGCTCTTTTAGCATTTTATTTTAATCAAATAATCATTTCGATCATCAAGAAGTATAGAGCTAAGCAACCGGAGATACGAGGAATTGCAGAATTGCAAATTATTTTTTATATTTTTGTTTTATTTCCTTTATAAGTCGGGTGTTAGTTATCACAACGGCTCGCGATAAACTAACTACGGGTGCGTTTGTGTTTTAGTGAGTGGTAATATCAACAGAGAATCAATCTTTCTTTACACGTAGGTTGAGTGAATCAGTTTGGTATTAGTCTTACTGTTAATATATTTGTAATATTTTTGATAGTACCCCGTCAATTCGTCGAAAAACAATTCGTCAAAATACAATTCGTCGAAAAAATTGAATTTTCTTTAGTGTACTATTTCAATACCCTAGGTCGCATTCTCAACGATTGTTGAATTGAGGAATTGTTTTTCGACGAATTGTCGTACAACCATTTTCGATAGAATATAATAATGCTTTACTAGATTATATTTTTGAAATACAAATAATTTAAAGTATTATAAATCAGAATAGACATATACATCCTCCCCAGCCTTGAGCTGAGGGCTAAAAAAATAACACATAACACACATTTAGGCCAAAGAAGAGGGAAAACCCCCAACAGACCACCACGGTAAAACGTCAACGTGTATTGGTTTTGTCATTTCACGGGTAGTCGAGTCAGTCAAATTATAAGATTTGGCGATACTATTCATTGGCTCTGTTTACCCATAAGAAGTTCTGTGCCTTTTAACTCTAAGAAAGTCATGCTCACGCAAAAC